>WNWK01012348.1:0-59991 GCA_009830355.1 Cherax destructor | reverse complement strand
TCCCATCTCCAGGACTCAAGTCCGGCCTGCCGGTTTCCTGAATCCCTTCATAAATGTTACTTTGCTCACACTCCAACAGCACGTCAAGTATTAAAAACCATTTGTCTCCATTTACTCCTATCAAATACGCTCACACATGCTTGCTGGAAGTCCAAGCCCCTCGCACACAAAACTTCCTTTACCTCCTCCAACCTTTCCTAGGCCGACCCCTCCCCCCTTTCCCCTCCACTACAGATTTATACACTCTCGAAGTTATTCTGTCTCGTTCCATTCTCTCTACATGTCCGAACCACCTCAACAACCCTCCTCAGCTCTCTGGATAATAGTTTTGGTAATCCCGCACCTCCTCCTAATTTCCAAACTCCGAATTCTCTGCATTATATTCACACCACACATTGACCTCAGACATGACATCTCCACTGCCTCCAGCCTTCTCCTCGTTGCAACATTCAGCACCCATGCTTCACACCCATATAAGAGTGTTGGTATAACTATACTCTCATACATTCCTTCTTTACTTCCATGGACAAAGTTCTTTGTCTCCACAGACTCCGAAGTGCTCCACTCAACCTTTTTCCCTCATCAATTCTATGATTCACCTCATCCTTCATAGACCCATCTGCTGACATGTCCACTCCCAAATATCTGAATACATTCACCTCCTCCATACTCTCTCCTCCAATCTGATATCCAATCTTTCGTCACCTAATCTTTTTGTTATCCTCATCACCTTACTCTTTCCTATATTCACTTTCAATTTTCTTCTTTTACACACCCTACCAAATTCATCCACCAACCTCTGCAACTTCTCTTCAGAATCTCCCAAAAGCACAGTGTCATCAGCAAAAAGCAACTGTGACAACTCCCACTTTGTATTTGATTCTTTATCTTTTAACCCCACACCTCTTGCCAAGACCTCGCATTCACTTCTCTTACAACCCCATCTATAAATATATTGAACAACCACGGTGACATCACACATCCTTGTCTAAGGCCCACTTTTACTGGGAAATAGTCCCCTCCCTCCTACACACTCTAACTTGAGCCTCACTATCCTCATAAAACTCTTCACTGCTTTCAGTAACCTACCTCTTATTCCATACACCTGCAACATCTGCCACATTGCCCCCTATCCACCCTATCATACCCCTTTTCCAAATCAAAAATGAAAAAATTTTAAATTTTACCTTTTTCTTTTTTCCAAAACTTGTCTAACCCCCTTATTTTTCCTAAAGCCCCTTTGTTCATCTCACCCTGCTTTTTTTACTTTTAATTTTTTTAATAACTCTCCCATACACTTTCCCTACACTAACAGCTTATTCCCCATAATTTTTGAATTTCTTTTCCCCTTTTTTTATAAAAGGAACAATACAGTTTCCCCAAACCCCTGGTATTACCTTTCCATACAAATTAAATAATAGCACTAACCACCCCAAAAACTATTTTCCCACCTGTTTAAATTTCTATTTTTATCCATCAACAGTTTTCCCCTTTTTTTATTCACCCATGCCTCACAACTTCCCCATTTCAACTGGTCTTCCACACTTACAAGATGTTATTCCTCCTTTTCCCTATAAGGAAAATCACAGCCCCCTTTCATCAACATTTAACAACCTAAAAAATTTTCCCTCCATTTTCCCCGATACTCTAACTTCCATTTAATAACTTTTTCCCTTTTTTTAACTGTCAAATCCATTTGTTCCCTAGGTTTCCCTCAACTTATTAATCTATCAAAATTTTTTCTTTTTTTAAAAAAATTTGTTATAAATCTCACCCCCTTTCATTTGCTCCTTTTACATTGTTCACCACTCTCTTTCCCTCTTTTTTTTCCATACTTTCCCCCCTTGATCATTTATTTTAAATGACCATGTACAACTCTGTCAGGAAAACTTCTCAAACCCGACACCGTTAGAGGAAACTGCGACGACATGAGAATGAAATCGAAGTGGTTACGAAAAGGGAGCGAGAATCTGATAGGTAATTGAGCTGTGGCGCATGGTAAGGGGGAAGAACAGATACGAGTCATCGGAACTTCCCAAGGGAAAAGAAAGCTAATGGGACATATAAAGGTAAATAAAAAGAAGCAAAGAGAGAGAGTGGATACGAAGTGAAAAAGGACGGAGTAAACAGGGTTCGCAATCACATAAAGACCTTTAACTTGTATTACCATCCCGTATGTAGAAAGATCTGAAGGTCATGAGGGCGGACAAAATAACGGAGACAATGGGCATCACTCCGATCATGCAAAGATGGAACATTCACTTCTACATTCTGACTCTCGACCGGGAAAGGAACGAAAATCCCTAGACAAACGCAGTCCCTCATTATGATGGGATCAAGTTTAAAGAGATTTGGGGGGGAGGCCGCAGAATATAGTCACCATAATCCAGTTTCGATAAGATTATGAAGAGGGAGGAGAGTTCGTCTATCACCTCTCAAGAAAGATGGGCAAGAATTTTAATTAGGAGGTTCAGATGGCTGTAGCAAGTTGCTTTCAGGGAAGTAATGTGGGGGTTTCCAGGACATACGTCGATCAAACATAAGGCCGAGAAACCTGACCGTATCTCGTTCAGGGATAGGGAACCATACATGTATAATATAACTTGCCTAGCTTAACTATAACACGAAAGTTATAACTTTCTCCTTCAAGAACCGTGGAAAGTAACATTGTTCCTGAATATAATAATGAAATTGAATAAACTTGTTTTGAGGTTGTGTACTGTTTTGATGGGAATAAACTGTTGGTTTTTCTTTACTTTTGGGCATTAAAAATAAATCTATTTTATAAATTTGCCCCCCCATGAGAGCATTTTGTCTACCTGGGAGTAGGTCAGAGCTTATACATTACAATAGCTGATGTAGACTTTTTTCCCACCATTAGATATCCTTTACTTAACACAAAATTTACACAAAATACAGATGGTAACATTTTACATTTCATGGTGTTCAGCAAACGAGAAAATTATCTAGTTTTAAAAGTGCACAATATGGTCCCCAAAAGTCCGTTTTTTTTCTTTTTGCGTACTTTTTTTTTTTTAATCATAGAAGATCCAAGATTATACAGTATTTGTGAGCGATCACATGCACTTGTGGGCCCGTGTAATATTATTTGAAAAACTGAGTAGAATTTCACCCTTTAGTGTAACACTGCTAAATATGGCACTATCAGTGTATTCATCTGATGTGTCAGTATGAGTACCCTGGGTGGGACTACTTCCCCATGCTGTACAAGTGTCATTCCTGACATTATAAACAGTCATTTAAATTGTTTATGTCAAATATAAGAGTAATTAGAGGCAGCACTTCTTCTTATATTTTATAGTTACTGGAAATATTAAAATGTGCAATAACTACTGACAGAATAACTGTAAAACAGTATTTATGATGGAGATGTTAGCAGTCGAATACTACTACTGTAAAATCATAATTAAACCCTTAAGACCTTTAGGAATGCAACACAGAGGTCATCACGTGCTGCCTTATAAAGGATGCTTTGAATATATTGCAGTGAAATATTTAACTGATATCCAAAAAATAAATAAAAAATTTTAATTTTTTTATTTGTTTACTAAAATATTTTCTATTATTATCAGCTTGATATTGTCGTACCAGTTCACTTTATTATTTCATATTAAGAAAAAGCTTTTTTTATTTTATTTAATCCATATCCATAATTCGTTCAATGTCATTGACTGTCAGCAAATTTACACCACATGGGATGCGGGGTTCAAAGCATGTCCAGTACCTTGTTAGAGAGGGCACTGTTCTAGAGAAAGGACCCCCATCCCTAGACCCCTTTAGGAAAAAAACCATTCAAACATCACCACTGGAATTTAGGCGGAGGGAAAATTTTTTATGAATTTGTTTAAATTTTTTGGGAACAAATCTTTTTTTTTAACAGTTTACAATGTGTTTACCCTTTTTTTGGGAAATAACATTTTCGAAACTGGCACCTGTCGGGAGAACTGTAAATTTTTCCCTTTACATGCCTTACAAAGTATCCAGTTTTTGCTACTTTTTTAGCTAACCCTGAATTCCCATTGGGACAAAGTTTCTTTTAGTGAGTTTCCCTCTAAATTTTTTATTGGTTAAAAGTGAAATTATCTCAAACTGTTTGATGGAATTTTAAATTTTTACACATTTAATATTAACTTTTTAGTATTCCAGACTGGATAAATCTTTTCCTAATGTTTTGACTTTCCATAAATATCATTATCATTTGACTAAAAAGATTTAATTTTTTTGGCCAACCTACTACTTTCATTGTCCCCAATCAGCTTTTATTTCAGGGTAAAAGTGTGGTCTTTTTGGGTCAATATATCACCATGTTTTTTCCCTTTTTTTTTAAATAAGACTAAATCTTGTTTCAGGGGGATAAATCCAAGTTGAGTAACTGTAATGAATAAGGCCAAAAATTATGCCTTAGTATTTCATATGTTACTCAAGCTGTTGGGACATTGTACATACAGTATAAATTTTGCACAAAATTGTGTATGCACAACATGGATAGATATTTTTTTTATCCATTATGTGACCCTTTTTATATATTTTTTTCTTTTTACAGAGTTTCGTCCTTCCACCAATAGACAAATGCAAGTCTGAGTCAAAAATTTAATATTGAAGGAATTTTTTCCCTTTTGACGAAAAATGTTGAAGGTGAAGCAGCGGGGTCTACAGATGTGAACCCGGGCAGATGTTGATGTTTTAAAATCAGCCCTAGATGGCTCCCTAAAATAAAAATTTAAAAGTTCCTTGAAATTCTTGAAAGAAAATTTTGCTGCTCCGGGAGAATTACAGTGTATAAATTAAGTAAATGTAAAAAATATATATAGTGCCAGAAATGTTATCTCAATAATCAAATTTGAAATTAAGATACATTTGATTATATATGTTTACATATTTTTCCACTTGTATTTTACAATAGCTTTTAAATGCGCCTTTTTCTAAAGCAGTAACTTAGCTGCATTGTTTAGCGTCAAATTTATTATTTTTTAATGACCAGTTATAACTAATATGTTCATTTAAAATAAAATGCATTTCGGGATAAATGGGGAAACCAAAAAACAATTGATTTTTTATATTACTTTATTAAAAATATTATAAATTAGGATACACCCAAAATTAAATTACGAATTAAAATAGGGTTTTTGGCATCATGGTTTTTTTTTTTCAAAATATTTTAATTTTTTTTGAAAATTTTTACATTTATAATATTTACATACAAAGCCCCTTTAAATACAATTGAGTTTTTTCACTTTTTTATGCTTTGTTTTCCCTTTAAGATTTACTGATGGTTATTTTTTACATAATCTCTAATTTTATATTTTTTTTTCAGATTGTTAAGAAAATTTTGGCTTTTAAAAATTATCATTATTCATTCCTTTGCTCTATCAACGTTGTTTATTATGTACACCCCTTTCTTTTAATATTTTTTTATGTTACCTGTCTATATAATTTTTTTGTAAATTACATTTTAAACTTTAAAATATTTTATTCCCAAAGAAAAATTGAAAAAATTTTTTGAGACAAATTCTTAATGGCAACAGTAGTGAAGAAATTGTAGACGTGTAAAATTTTAAGATTTTTATTGAAGGTTCCCCTCATTGTAGACCCTCTCCAAAAAACAGGAGTTAAAAAACATTGTAGAGCCCCCAAAAAACTTTGGGGTTAAAAACTTTGGGGAAAAAGGAGCCAAACAGCGAGTAAACATTGTAGAGCTTACAGCGAGTAAAACATTGTAGAGCTCCACAGCGGGGTTAAATTAAACATTGTAGAGCCTCACAGGAGTAAAAAAAAACTTGTAGAGCCCCTCCTTACAGCGAGTAAAACATTGTAGAGCTCTACAGCGGGGTTAAAACACTTTGGGTTAAGGAGTCCCCCCCCCCAGCGAGTAAAAACATTGTAGACCCTTCCACAGCGGGGTTAAAAAAAATTGGGTTTGGGAAAGGAGCTTCCTTACAGCAAAGTAAAACATTGTAGAGCTCACAGCGAGTAAAACATTGTAGAGCTCTACAGCGAGAAAACATTGTAGAGCTCTACAGCGAGTAAACGGGGCCACGGGGTAAAAAAAAAATTGCACTCCTCTTGTTTTTTTTTTCTTCAAGAACGTCAAGATCATTACTAATAGTATTATTTTCCCCAGTTATCCATTATCTTTATTTCATTTACCTATTTTAACATTTACTATTCATCAGATGTCAATAAACAATTTAAAAATAAAAGTTATCCTCGTAATCGCAGATGGCATTTTCCCCCAACATCTTTCATAGTGAAAATTTTGCGGGTTTTCAAATTGTTACCTAAAAAAAAAATGGGAATATAGTGTAAGTGGTAATCGGAAAAATTTTCATCAACTGGAAAAAAAAAGAGATCTGGACAGGCTGCGGGGCCTGGTCCAAAAACCCAGTCCTGGAGTTCAACCCCACCAAGTGCAAAGTCAGGAAGATTTGGGAAGGGAAAAGAAGACCGCAGACGGAGTACAGTTTAATGAGTTTGAAAGGTTAACTTTGGAACATTCTACAGAAATTATTTTTTGGGAAAAAAGCAACAAAAAATTAATTTAATATATATATATATATATATATATATATATATATATATATATATATATATATATATATTTTGTCGTGCCGATTGGGTAAAACTGGTCAATTAGCAAGAACTCATCTAAAATTAAGTCCTTTCTAAAATTTTCTTATACGTTTAAAGATATATTTTTTTCATTTATGTTAATGTAAGAATTTATAATTTTGTACCAAGAGAAACTTTAAAAACCTACCTAACCTTATTACAACAAGCGCAATTTAATTTAGCCTAACCCAACCAAAATATTTTAGATACGTTAACATTAATTTAATAATAAACAAACACAAAAAATATTTTTTTTCGTTATGTTCAGAATGTTTTTGGGGAAATTATTGCATACAAAAATTTTTCACTTGTCTTATATGGCAAGGTGACCCGTTGCTATTTAAGCCAAAAATCGCAAGTTTTACCTAATCGGCACGACATATATATTTTGTGGTGTGTTTTACTTTCAAAGCAAATAGCACTAAGACTAATGAAATTTAAAATTAAAAAATTGAAATTAAAAAAAATTTTTTTTTTTTTTTTTGGGGGGTCATGTTTCATTCACGATGAACCTTGTCAAGCCTTGACTTGAAAAAAACTATAACTTAAACAAAATTAGTCAATAAAACCTCGTTCTGTTTATTGTATCTTCATCCCCTTTTACCTGTCAGCATCAATGATTGGTTGATTTATTTGGGCCCAAAGTCAAACAACTACACGAGGGTAATTAAGCATCCTTCATAATTAAAAAAACCCAAAAACCTCAGGGAAATACATCTCTTCCTAAATTACGTGCATTTTTCTGATGATTTCCCTTTAGCCACTATACCCCACCACAAAATAAAACCTTTGCTTCCCTTATAGTGTTTTTAAAACCACCAACTCGTCCCTAACCTGTCCATACCCTTTTAGCGTCCTCATGAACTGTCATTTTGGGAGGTTCAGAACAACGAGATTTAACCGCACGATGCCCCAATGCAACCTTCGACGGATTGCCAAAAATCGGGAGAATGTTGCTGGAACTGTCCTCAGCTATTTGATACACATCGCCCAGTTTCATAAATTCTATCTAATCGTCCCCCCATTTTCCCTCTCGGGCTGCACGTCCCCTTTTTGGGACATACAAGATGACCTAACCTAACGGGAAACCCTTTTAAAAACTTTAAACCTGCCCTAAGTTAACCTAACTAAACCCTTACTTAACCTGCCCTAAGTTAACCTAACTGAACCTTACTTAACCTGCCCCTAAGTTAACCTAACGGGAACCTTACTTAACCTGCCCTTTAACCTAACTAAACCCTTTTTACTTAACCTGCCCTAAGTTAACCTAACTGAACCTTATTTAACCTGCCCTAAGTTAACCTAACTAAACCCTATTTAACCGGGCCCTAAGCCAACTTTAAACCCCCCAAAAACCTTAAAATTTCAAGATAACGTTCCTGAATGTACAGGAAACGTTAATATATTCACACGTTTTTTTAAAGGTACCTCTGTCATGTCTTTCTGTATATTATCAAGACTTTCCCTTGTAGTCAAAATCCCTTCAAATGTTTGTCTTTAAACATTTAAATAAATGTTTATGGGCCCATCGGGCGCTCGCGCCCCTGCGTATGTGTGTGTGTTTTTACTCACCTAGTTGTACTCACCTAGGGGTTGCGGGGGTCGAGTCAAAGCTCCTGGCCCCGCCTCTTCACTGGCCCCCATTGGGTCATTTCCGCGTATGAGCTTTATCATACCTCTGCGTAAAGCTAAAGAGCCTGCCTCCACTACATTTTCCTTTAAACTATTTCATTCCCCTGACAACTCTGTGACTGAAGAAATACTTCCTAACATCTCTGTCATTCATCTGAGTGTGTGTGTGTGTGTGTGTGTGTGTGTGTGTGTGTGTGGGTGTGTGTGAAATTATGTATAAATGATTACCGTGTCCTAATATTTTAAACCAGGAGCTATACTTGGGGGAGTCTGCAGTACACCACTGCTTAAAATACTTACCCTGTCTTTTAAATAAAAAAATTATTATGTGTTAATTTACAAATTTTAGCATGTAGGAAAACTGAATAATATATTTTTGTACACAAACCTTCAGACCTCCCCCCAAAGTTTACCTGTGTTTAAAACCCTTTTATTTAAACCCATAAATTTCCAACAGTGGTCGGGGTTCCCCTTACCCCTTTTGGAATATCTATTATCGCAGTATTGGTCAAGTCTGTAAGGTCTTTTAGTAATACGTTTATAGGTATATATAACGAAGTAAGGTTGATACTAAAGGGGAAGGTAAGTATTTGAGGACATTGAATATAAATTTCTGTACCTGGGAGTATAAACTCAAAGGACAACGCCCCCCAATTCCATTCAACGAAAAAAAAGAAAAATTGTAAAATTAAATATAAATTTAATATATATATATATATATATATATATATATATATATATATATATATATATATATTTTTATATATATATATATATTTATATTTTTTATATATATATATATATTTATATATATATATATATATATATATATATTTTTATATATATATATATATATATATATATATATTTATATATATATATATATATATATATATATATTTTTATAAATATATATATATATATATATATATATTTTATATATATATATATATATATATAAAAAAAAAAAAGGATGGGGTCCACCTTGTACAAATTGTGGGCCCCATACCCTCGAAGAAGTGGGGAAAAAACTTAAAGGAAAAAAATTTTGGGATTTCTTCCTGATGCCATTTGAATATTCCACTTCCCTACCACCCCATCTTTTTTTTATATATATATATAAAATATATATATATATATATATATATATATATATATATATATATATGTCGTCCGAATAAGTAAAATTTTGGGTTTTTCAAATAGCAACTCTCTTTTTGCCGAATAAGGCGAGAGAAAATTTGTGTATGCAATGTTTTCAAAAATCATTCTGAACCTAACGAAAATAAATATACCATTGTGTTTATTATTAAATTATTGTAAACTTATCTAAAATATATTTAGTTAGATTGGGCAAAATTTAAAATTTGTTTGTTATAATAAGGTTAGGTAAGTTTTTTAAGGTTTTTTTGGGTAAAAAATTTAAAATTTTACATTAACGTAAATAAAAAAATATATCTTTAAACGTATAAGAGAAAATTTTAGAAACTACTTTTTTTTAAAAATGAGTTCTTGCTAACTGAACAAATTTTAACAATATGTACTAGACATGTATTTTCTCACACCTCATGAAATGTATATGCCATCCTTATATCAACAATGTATCTTTTAAATATTATGTAAATATATATATATATATATATATATATATAAAAAAAGGGTCGGATGCGAAAATTATAATAAGGTGTATGCACCTGAAAGAGAGGAGTGTAGAGGAGAGAGAGATTTTGGGAGATGTTAAGTGAATGTATAGAACTTTTGAACCAAATGAGAGAGAAATTTGTGGTAGGGGACCTAAATGCTAAAGTGGGGGGAAACATGCAGAGAGGGTGTGGGAGGTAAGTTTGGGGTGCCAGGTGTAAATGATAATTTGGGGGCCCTTTGATTGAACTTTTTATAGAAAGGGGTTTAGGGTTTTAGGTAAAAATTTTTTTAAGAAAAGAGGATAAATAAGTATCAAGATATGATTTGGGGGAATGACAGTAGTTTGTTGGGCTATGGTAAAAGATAAAAGACTTTTTTATAGACTTCAGGGTGTACATTTTATAAAGGGGCTGGGTTTCAGATCACTTTTTTGTTATAGCTACAGTGGGAGTAAAAGGAGATGGGATACAAGGGAAAAAAGAATCAGTAAGTAAAAGAGAGGTGAAGGTTTTTAAACTAAAAGAGGAGGCAGTTAGGGGAAGATATAAACAACTATTGGGGGGATAGATGGGGAGTGAGAGGTAGGCAATGGGGTCAAAATGTTGGGGGAGATTTAAAAAAAAGGGTTTGAGTGTTCAGCAGAAGTTTTGGGGTTTCAGGCGAGTGGGTGGGGGGGGAAGAGGAGCGATTGGTGGAATGGGGTGATGTAAAGAGAGTAGTAAGGAAAAAAGATATGAGAGGTTTTTTCAAAAAGAAGTGATGCAAGGGGGGGGAAGAGTATATGGAGAGAAAAGAGAGGTTAAAAAAAGGGGGAAGCAATGTAAAAAGAGAGCAGATGAGAGAGTGGGGGATGTTATCAGCAAATTTTGTTGAAAATAAGAAAAGTTTTTGGGAAAGAGATTAATAAGTTGAGGAAGCCTAGAGAACAAATGGATTTGAAAGTTAAAAAAAGGGGAGGGGAGAAAAGGAGAGTTGAGGATGGGAAGATGGAGAGAATATTTTTTAGGATTTGTTAAATGTTGATGAAGACAGGGAAGCTGTGATTTTTTTTTTGTAGGGCAAGGAGGAAAAAACATCTTTTTAGGGGGTGGGAAGAGCCAGGGGGGGTGTAGGGGAAGTTCGTGAGGCAGGGGGAGAATGAAAGGGGGAAGGCAGCTGGGATTGATGGGATAAAGATAGAAAAGTTAAAAGCAGGTGGGGATATAATTTTTGGGGTGGTTGGGGCTATTATTTAATAAATGTATGGAAGAGGGTAAGGTAACCCAGGGGTTGGCAGAGAAAGGGGTATTGTTCCTTTTTTATAAAGGCAAAAGGGGGAAAAGAGAGTGCAAAAATTATAGGGGAATAAGTCTTTTAGTGGGACCTGGGAAAGGTTGGGAGAGTTATTATTGAAAAAAATTAAATAAAACAGAAAAACAGGATAGCAGATGAACAAGGGGGGTTTAGGAAAGGTAGGGGGGGTAGACCAAGGTTTACAGTGAAACATATAGGTGAACCCCGATTTGGATAAGGGAAAAATGTTTTTTTTGGCATTTATGGGTTTGGAAAAGGGTATGATAGGGGGATAGGGGGGAATTTGGGATGTTTCAGGTGGGTTGGAAAGGAGGAAGGGTTTCTGAAAGATGAAGAGTTTTTAAGGGGGAAGTGGGGGCTCAGGTTAGGTGTAGGAGGGAAGGGGGCTATTTCCCAGTAAAAATGGGTTTTGACAAGGATGTGTGATGTCACCGTGGTTGTTCAATATATTTATAGATGGGGTTGTAAGAGAAGTGAATGCGGGGGGTCTTGGGAAGAGGTGTTGGGGTAAAAAATAAAGAAGCAAATACAAAGTGGGGTTTTTAAAAGGGGTTTTTTGGTTTATGAATGTGCTTTTTGGGGGATTCCAAAAAGAAGCTGCAGAGGTTTGGATGAATTTGGTAGGGGTGTAAAAGAAGAAAAAATTTAAAGTGAATATAGGAAAGAGTAAGGGGATGAGGATAACAAAAGAATAGGTGGGGTTGGGTATCAGATTGGAGGGGGAGAGGGAGGGGGGGGTGAATGTATTCGATATTTGGGAGGGAAAGTCGGGGGGATGGGTCTAAGGGAAAGGGTGAGGTGAATCATAGAATTGATGAGGGGGGGTGAGTGGAGCACTTCGGGGGTCTGTGGAGACAAAGAACCTTGTCCATGGAAATTTAAAAAGGGGAAAGTAAGGGGAGTATAGTTATACCAACGCCCTTATATGGGGGGGGAAAACATGGGGGATGAATGTTGCAACGAGGAGAAGGCTGGAGGCAGTGGAGATGTCATGTCTGAGGTCAATTTTGGTGTGAATATAATGCAGAGAATTGGAGTTTGGAAATTAGGGAGGGGGGATTACTTAAAACGATTGTCCAGAGCTGAGGGGGGGTTGTTTAGGTTAAACCCCTATACTTTTTGCATTCCCTTTTTTTGCCTCCATGGATAACGTTTTTTTTCCACAGATACCTCAATGCACCACTCAACCTTTTTTCCTTCATCAATTCTAGGTTAACCTCATCCTTCATAAAAACCCCCCCGCTGACACGCCCAAATCCCAAATATCTGAAAAAAATTTACTTCTTCCATAATCCCCTCTCCAATGTATATCCAATTTTTCTTTATTTAAATCGTTTGATTTTCATCACCTTACCTTCCTTTTCTATGTTCACTTTTAACTTTTTACCTTTTTTCACACTCTCCCAAACTCGTCCACTAACCTTGCAACTTTTCTTTTTTGAATTCCCCTAAGCACAGGGATCATCAGCAAAAGTAACTGTGTCAACTCCCCCTTTTGGATTTAATTTCCATAATTTAATCCCACCCCTTTTCCCCCAAAATCCTAGCATTTACCTTTTTCAACCCCATCTATAAATATATTAAAAACCATTTGGGGACATTTCACATCCCTGTCTAAGACCTACTTTTACCGGGGAAAAATCTCCCCCTCCCACACACCCTAACCCCGGGGCCTCACTATCCTCATAAAAACCTTACAGCCTTCAGTAACTTACTACCTATTCCATACACTTGCAACATTTGCCACATTGCTCCCCCATCCACCTTTTATCATATGCCTTTTTTTTAAATCCATAAATGCAATAAAAACCCCTTTCCTTTTTTCTAAGTACTGTTCACATATATGCTTCACTGTAAACACTTTATCTTTCACATCCCCACCCACTCTAAAGCCTCCTTGCTCATCTGCAATCCTACCCCTGTCTTACCCCCTCTAATTCTTTTAATAATAACCCTGCCATACACTTTTCCTGGTATACCCCAGTAAATTTTTTCCCCCTATAATTTTTACACCCCTCTTTATCCCCCCTTTCCCCTTTTTATAAAGGAACTATACATGCCCCTTTTGCCAACCCAGGGACCTTTCCTTTCATACATTTATTAAACAAAAAAACCAAATCCCCTCCACCACTATATCCCCCCCGCTTTTTTAAAATTTCTGTCATGATTCCGTCAATTCCAGCTGCTTTTCCCCTTTTTATTCTACGTAATGCCTCACGCACCTCCACCACACTCACATCCTGGGCCCTTCACTCCTAAACGATGTTGTACCCCCGGCCAGTAAAATGAAATTACCGCCTCCCTTTTTTTATCGACATTTAAAAGTTTTTCAAAATATTCCCGCCATCTACCCAATACCCAGCTCCCCCTCTACTAACTCCCCTGTTTTTAACTGACAAATCCATTCGTTCCCTGGCCTTTTTTACCTTGTTTATCTCACTCCAAAAAAATTTCTTGTTTTCAGCAAAATTTCTTTTTACAGAGCCTCTCCCATTCTTTCATCCGCTCTTCTTTGCACCCCTCACCACTCTCTTCACCTTTCTTTTTCCTCCATATACTCTGCTCTTCTTTTTAACAGTTCTGTTTTGTAAAACCTCCCCATAAGCTACCTTTTTTTCTTTTATCACACCCCTTTTTCTTCATTCCACCACTCACTCCCTTCCTCCTGCACCCACCCCTTTCCCATAGCCCAAACCCTTTTTCCCCCCATTCTTTCTGCATTTTTAAAAAATATCCCAACTCCCTTCAACCCCCCCCTACTCCTACTTGCACTAGCCCACCTTTTTGCCAATAGCTGCTTATATCTCACCCTAACTTCCTCCCCCCCCTTAGTTTATACACTTTTTCCTCTCTCTTTCTTGCTGTTGCCATTTTTTTTCCCATCTACCTTTTTCTCTAACTGTAGCTACAACCAAATAATGATCTGATATAAAGTTGCCCTCTATAAACATGTACATCCTGAAGCCACTCATCAAAACCTTTTTTCCACCAATACATAATCCAACAAACTACTTTAGTGCTATATCATACCTTGTATATTTATTTTCCTCTTTTTTATAAAATATGTATTACAACCAAAACCCCTTTCTACACATAGCTCAATTAATGGTTCCCATTTTTCCCCTGGCACCCAAAATTTACCTAATACCCATCCCAACATTTTTACCCACCCTTTTGCATTAAGATCCCCCAAACCCCAAATACTTCACCCTTTGGGTTAAAAACCCCACCCCACTCACCAACATTTCCCAAAAATTTTTCTCTCCTCTACACTTCTCTCTTTTTCCAGGTGCATAAACACTTACTATAACCCACTTTTCCTTCCCAAACCCTTTTTTTTACTCCACATAATCCTTGAATTTTTAAAATTTATATTTCCCTTTACCTGCCATAACTGATTATTCAACATTATTGCCACTCCTTCCCTTTTGCTCTAACTCTATTTGAAACCCCCCGATCTAATCCCATTTATTTCTCCCCACTGAAACCCCCACCCCTTCAGCTTTGTCTCACTTAAAGCCAGGGGCATCCAGCTTCTTTTCATTCATAACATCTACAATCATTTTTTTCTTTTCTTTCGCACAACATCCACGCACATTCAAACATCCCACTTTGACGGTTTTCTTCTTCTTCTTTTTTGTAAGCTTACGGCTTACGGGGGGAAAGATTTTTATTCCACTTCCCCCTGGATAAGGGAAAAGGGGAAAAACAATAAGAACAAGAACTATTAAGATAAAAAAAAAAGAAAACTCAGATGAGGTGTATACATAAAGTGTAAAGTTTTTGGGGGAGACCTAAGTGTAAGAAAGCAAGACGACCTGAAATCTTTCATGTTTATGAGACAAAAAAACACCAAATCCTAACCCTCATGTAAAACAGTTTCCCGGGTTTTTTCTCATCACCTTTACAGGATGGGAGTACCTCCCCCGGGGGGTTTCTGTCTACCAACCTACTACCTATAAAAAATTTTTTTATTAAAGTCCAGGGTTTATTCCCCGGGCCCCAGCAATGAGATTCGCTCCTCTCATCGCTTGGCAATGGCGGGCAACCCTTTTTTTTTTTTATATATATATATATATATATATATATATATATATATATATATATATATATATATATATATATATATATATATATAATTTTATATAATTTTAAAAAGAACGAGTGGTATTGATCAATAACTACACCCCCCCCTAGCCAGGGCCCCGAACCTATGATGCTTTGGCCCGCCTCAAGGGGAGCGAAAAACACATTTAAAACCCAGGGCCACTGAACCACAAATTTTTTTAAAAGTAGCGCATCCAGGAGAACTGGATGTTGTACTCGCTACCCAAGGACATACGGTGGGTGGACGTCTCTAAGCTAATTTACCCCCTCCCTGTTTGGGTACTAGCTCAACGAGCAGTATTGATCATGGTCCATTTGAAGGTTAACCCAATGGGTCGTTTTCTGTGAAGATGTCCCCCAAAGTCCCCATCCCGTCCTTTTTTCGTCCTCGACGCCTTCCATTCCAAGATATTGGGATTATCCGGGGCAGCGAAAAAACGGGTCGGTTATGCGATGGGAAGGGCACATGGGCGTTCACAACAGGACGGCCAACGTTTTTGACGACCGATTATACGGCCCACCCTGCGTCCGTGGCGGTCGGGGGCGCTCGTGGACACCCACGCCCCCCCGGGCCCCCCCTGATGTGCCTCTTTCTGACACTGAATCACCGGGGCGACTTTTTCCTGTGCTTTGGAATGTGCTGTGAGCGGTGTGGTTTTCACTGTCAAGTGAGGAGGTGTCATCCGGGGGGGTTTAGCCGCCCTTTCCCCCGATTTTCCCGGATTTTTAGTGAGGTGGACGATGTCACGCCGCCAATTACCCATGGCGTCTGACGAAGCATTGGTAGTATCGTCGATGGTTGGACTCCCCGGGGGCTCACTGAATTGATCACTAGTACCCCGGGAGCATTGAAAAATTTGGGTTGAGCAAGTGTTTTGTTAGTGGGGCGGATTGTAAGGGCCTGCCTAGTATGGGCCAACAGGCCTGCTGCAGTGTTCCTCCTTTCATGTTCTTATGTGGGTGTCCATGGATTGACCACGCTCCCCGTCCGATCGTCGGCGACGGAACCTCCCGTAAGCAGGCGGCGGGGGAAATTTGAGTAGTGATGACGAAGGGGCACCAGGTCAACGCCCCGGGAAAAATCGCAGGGCTGCAACTGCGGCTAATGGGTTAACAGATGATGCCAGAGTGGGGTTCCTCCTGCCTGGTGAGTTTAGTGGCACAGACGGTGATGGTGCTCAGTATTTAAAGGTGTTACATATACATATGAGTGGAACTCGTTAAGGACTTCCAGTGTTTAACGATAATTGTTAATGGGTTATGGACGACCCATAAGAAAGTTGAGTTTGAACAGTGTTTACCCCAGTTTCAACCTGACGGGGTGTTGTTCAGGAATACAATTATCGGGATGTGAGTGCCTTGACAATTCAGGATTACGTTGTGTAGGGTGTGGATAGTCCGTGTTGAAAGGTAGTGTTGCAGTGTTGATACGAGGGGGCAGTCCTTTTCGGTTACATCATTGGGAGTTAGCATCTGATTGTCGGTTGGTATGCGTTGACGGGTGGTGGGGCGTGATGTGCGTCGCGTTTATTGGTATATTTGGGCCCACAGTTGGAGATGCAAGTACAAAAAATTGGTTTATTTAGGAGACGCTTGTCTATCATTTCTGGTCGCTTCCCGCATCGGTGATCGTGGGTGGTGACTGGAATTGTGTTGCGCACTGTCGGGATGTGGAACCGCAGGGTTGTGGGTTTTATTCTAGCTTGTTAGGTGATCTCTGCATGATGTGGGAGGTGACGTGGTTGGTGGGGTGGATTATACTTTGTCCGACAGGGTTATGCGGCGTGTCTCGATAGGGTTTATGTGGCATGTGTACTTGACGTACAGTGTGTTCAGACCTGTGATGTACATTTTACCGATCATAGGGTGGTGTTGGTATGTCTCACTTGGGTTGGCTGCTACAGATCATTCCTCAGTTTTGGAAATTAAATGTTAGTTTTTTTAAAAGGGGGATGAATGGAATAACGGGATGGGAGTAGTAGATGTTCTAGAGTGGTGGGATGAACGGGTAAACCTAGTATTAAATCGTTTTTTCGGGCGGTGGGTAGAGAGACGTTACAGTTACGTTATGGGAAGTTAAATTTTTTGCAGTGTCAATTGCGTGCGTGTTACGAGCCGAGATATCAGATATCTGACCTTCAGAATCAGTTGCTTCAAGGGGCGCGCATTGCGGCCAGGATTGACGAAGTTCTTTGGGGCGATCACCCATCTGCGTATGTTCTCCATGAAAAAAGCTTCCATCGTCAGGCATTGAATATAATGAGTGTTACGGTGCGTGATGGAGTTACGTCCTTCCCGTCGCGCTTGACGATCACAAATACCGATCTTATAAGCAGGTATGCTGATATAGTTTACCTTGAGGCATTTGGTGGTAGTCCAGATCACATTGTTGACCTGGACGTCGTTCAATCGTGGGTAGATTGCCGATTAATAGGGTATGATCAATTAGGTGCTATGGGTCCAATTAGTGCTGATGAGATACGGACGACTTTCCAGGATATGAAAACAGGGAAGTCGCCAGGGTCGGATGGGTTGCCTTGTGAATTTTATTTGGAACTCTGGGGCGAGATGGTGGGTTCCTTGTATGGTTATTAAATAGTGTGAAAAATCTGGGTCGCTTAAGTAGGTCTCAGCGTGAGGGTATTGTGGTCCTGGTCCCCAAAAAACCGAGTGTACCGACATACATGATTATAGGGCAATTACCTTGTTAAACGCGGATTATAAGGTATATGCAAAGATCTTGTGCAATCGTCTTAAGCCTCTCTTGAGAAGGTATTGCATCCTGGCCAGACTGGTGTCCTGGAACGGTCGTTGTTTTTTGGGCAAAAAGTTATTAGCGATTTTGTGCGCGATCATCAAAGTGGAATGGGTGGGGGAGGGGAAGGTATTTTGACGTTGGACTGGAAGGCCGCCTTTGATAACGTCAATCATCTTGTGTTGAAAGTTATAATGGAACGGCTGGTGTTAACAAGTCCCGTTTTCAAGTGGGTTATGTCTTACGCTGATGCGAATTTACGCATACAGGTTAATGGGAAGCTAGGTGAGTCAGTGGTTTTTGCATCATGGGATTCGTCAGGGTTGCCCCTTGTCACAAATTTTATTTGCTATATACCAAGAACCGTTATATCGAGCCTTGACCGATGGGTGTGAGCAACTTCCATGTACTGGGAGGGTGGTAAGCCTATTCACATTGTTGGATATGTTGCGTGTGCTACAATGGTTCCTAGGCCGCGTACATGTAAATTGCATAATTTAGTTCCGGCGACTTTGGGCGCCGATGTGGCGTCAGTCTGTAGTCAGTATACCTTGTATGCTTGGGCAGTAGTCAGTATACCTTGTATGCTTGGGCAGATATTTGGAATTGTTTGGTAGACTTAACTTTGCGACCCGTGGTTCTTGAAACGGTGTATAAATTTTTGCATGGCATCTTGCCGTCGGGCTCCGTTTTGTGTATGCAGTGGTTACACGACATTCCGTCCTGGTGTATGGACGTCCCAGTGTATGTGGATCGTCCTGCAGTGTATGGGATGTCTCAGTGTATGGGATCGTCCTGCAGTGTATGGGATCGTCCTGCAGTGTATGTGGGATCGTCCTGCAGTGTAGGACGTCCGCAGTGATGGGATCGTCCTGCAGGGGATCGTCGCAGTGTATGGGATCGTCCTGCAGTGTATGTGGGATCGTCCTGCAGTGTATGTGGGATCGTCCTGCAGTGTATGTGGGATCGAAGAAACCGTTTTTCACGCAATTTATTTTTGTGAGCGCTTGGATCTCGTGCGCTGTTGGTTTACTAGACTTCTTTTGTGGGCGGGTGGGGAATGGGGGGTTGTCTCCTTTACGTGTTCTTAGTTTAAATGTGGGGGGGGGGGGTCCCGGTTGACGTTGAACGAGCGTTGGGGTTCTTGGTGACTGATTTTATTTTTTATTTTTTATTTATTAACACATCAGCTGATTCCCACCAAGGCAGGGTGGCCTGAAAAAGAAAAACTTCCATCATCATTCACTCCATCACTGTCTTGCCAGAGGGGTGTTTTACACTACAGTTATAAAACTGCAACATTAACACCCCTCCTTCAGAGTGCAGACACTGTACTTCCCATCTTCAGGACTCAAGTCCGGCCTGCCGGTTTCCCTGAATCCCTTCATAAATGTTACTTTGCTCACACTCCAACAGCATGTCAAGTATTAAAAACCATTTGTCTCCACTCCTATCAAATACGCTCACACATGCTTGCTGGAAGTCCAAGCCCCTCGCACACAAAACCTCCTTTACCCCCTCCCTCCAACCTGTCCTAAGCCGACCCCTACCCCGCCTTCCCTCCACTACAGATTTATACACTCTCGAAGTCATTCTGTCTCGTTCCATTCTCTCTACATGTCCGAACCACCTCAACAACCCCTTCTCAGCTCTCTGGATAATAGTTTTGGTAATCCCGCACCTCCTCCTAATTTCCAAACTCCGAATTCTCTGCATTATATTCACACCCCACATTGACCTCAGACATGACATCTCCACTGCCTCCAGCCTTCTCCTCATTGCAAAATTCATCACCCATGCTTCACACCCATATAGTGTTGGTATAACTATACTCTCATACATTCCCCTCTTTACTTCCATGGACAAGGTTCTTTGTCTCCACAGACTCCGAAGTGCTCCACTCACCCTTTTTCCCTCATCAATTATATGATTCACCTCATCCTTCATAGACCCATCTGCTGACATGTCCACTCCCAAATATCTGAATACATTCACCTCCTCCATACTCTCTCCCTCCAATCTGATATCCAATCTTTCGTCACCTAATCTTTTTGTTATCCTCATCACCTTACTCTTTCCTATATTCACTTTCAATTTTCTTCTTTTACACACCCTACCAAATTAATCCACCAACCTCTGCAACTTCTCTTCAGAATCTCCCAAAAGCACAATGTCATCAGCAAAAAGCAACTGTGACAACTCCCACTTTGTATTTGATTCTTTATCATTTAACCCCACACCTCTTGCCAAGACCCTCGCATTCACTTCTCTTACAACCCCATCTATAAATATATTGAACATCCACGGTGACATCACACATCCTTGTCTAAGGCCCACTTTTACTGGGAAATAGTCCCCCTTCCTCCTACACACTCTAACCTGAGCCTCACTATCCTCATAAAAGCTCTTCACTGCTTTCAGTAACCTACCTTCTATTCCATACACCTGCAACATCTTCCACATTGCCCCCCTATCCACCCTCTCATACGCCTTTTCCAAATCCATAAAGGCCACAAAAACCTCTTTACCCTTATCCAAATACTGTTCACCTATATGTTTCACTGTAAACACTTGGTCTACACACCCCCTACCTTTCCTAAAGGCCCCTTGTTCATCTGCTATCCTGCTTTCTGTCTTACTCTTAATTCTTTCAATAATAACTCTACCATACACTTTACCAGGTACACTCAACAGACTTATTCCCCTATAATTTTTGCACTCTCTTTTGTCCCCTTTGCCTTTATACAAAGGAACAATACATGCTCTCTGCCAATCCCTAGGTACCTTACCCTCTTCCATACATTTATTAAATAATAGCACCAACCACTCCAAAACTATATCCCCACCTGCTTTTAACATTTCTATCTTTATCCCATCAATCCCAGCTGCCTTACCCCCTTTCATTTTACCCACTGCCTCACGAACTTCCCCCACACTCACAACTGGCTCTTCCACACTCCTACAAGATGTTATTCCTCCTTGCCCTATACACGAAATCACAGCTTCCCTGTCTTCATCAACATTTAACAACTCAAAATATTCCCTCCATCTTCCCGATACCTCTAACTCTCCATTTAATAACTCTCCTCTCCTATTTTTAACTGTCAAATTCATTTGTTCCCTAGGCTTCCTCAACTTATTATTCTCACTCCAAAACTTTTTCTTATTTTCAACAAAATTTGTTGATAACATCTCACCCACTCTCTCATTTGCTCTCTTTTTACATTGCTTCACCACTCTCTTAACCTCTCTTTTTCTCTCCATATAATCTTCCCTCCTTGCATCACTTCTACTTTGTAAAAACATCTCATATGCTAACTTTTTCTCCATTACTACTCTCTTTACATCATCATTCCACCAATCGCTCTTCTTCCCTCCCGCACCCACTCGCCTGTAACCACAAACTTTTGCTGAACACTCTAACATTACATTTTTAAATCTACCCCATACATCTTCGACCCCATTGCCTACACTCTCACTTACCCATCTATCCTCCAATAGTTGTTTATAACTTACCCTAACTGCCTCCTCTTTTAGTTTATAAACCTTCACCTCTCTCTTACTTACTGCTTCTATTTTCCTTGTATCCCATCTACCTTTTACTCCCACTGTAGCTATAACTAAAAAGTGATCTGATATATCTGTGGCCCCTCTATAAACATGTACATCCTGAAGTCTACTCAACAGTCTTTTATCTACCAATACATAGTCCAACAAACTACTGTCATTTCGCCCTACATCATATCTTGTATACTTATTTATCCTCTTTTTCTTAAAATATGTATTACCTATAACTAAACCCTTTCTATACAAAGTACAATCAAAGAGCTCCCATTATCATTTACACCTGGCACCCCAAACTTACCTACCACACCCTCTCTACATGTTTCTCCTACTTTAGCATTTAGGTCCTCTACCACAATTACTCTCTCACTTGGTTCAAAAGTTCCTATACATTCGCTTAACATCTCCCAAAATCTCTCTCTCTCCTCTACACTCCTCTCTTCTCCAGGTGCATACACGCTTATTATGACCCACTTTTCGCATCCGACCCTTATTTTAATCCACATAATCCTTGAATTTACACATTTATATTCCCTCTTCTCCTTCCATAACTGATCCTTCAACATTATTGATACCCCTTAGCTCTAACTCTCTCAGATACTCCTGACTTAATCCCATTTATTTCTCCCCACTGAAACTCGCCTACCCCCTTCAGCTTTGTTTCGCTTAGGGCCAGGACATCCAACTTCTTTTCATTCATAACATCAGCAATCATCTCTTTCTTATCATCCGCACTACATCCACGCACATTCAAACAACCCAGTTTTATAAAGTTCTGCTCCCGGCATTTTAGTCGCCTCATACGACACGCATGGCTTACTGAGGAAAGATTCTTTTCCACTTCCCCATGGACAATAGAGAAAATAAAAAGAACAAAAGCTATCAAGAAAAATAAGAAAAACCTAGATGTGTGTATGTATATATATATGCATGTACATGCCTGTGTAGTGTGACCTAAAGTGTAAGTAGAAGTAGCTAGATATACTTGTTATCCAGCGTGTTTATGAGACAGAAAAAAGACACCAGCAATCCTACCATCATGTAAAACAGTTTCAGGTTTCTGTTTGACACTCACTTGGCAGGACGGTAGTACCTCCCTGGGTGGTTGCTGTCTACCAACCTACTACCTACTACATACTTCATGGAATTTCCGGATGGCGGGGCCAGTTGAGCGGCTTCACGGTATTATAGCAGTTATGTATCGAACGAAGTGTAGGAATCGTCTGGTGTTTGGGATTTTTTTTTTTATTTTATTTAAAACAGTATGTACAATACATCTATAGTAAGCATACCAAAATCATGACGAATCAAATTGTGAACATAGTTAAGCTCCACACCCCTCAACTCAAAAGGTATAAATACATGATCACACTGATATATATTATACCCCCCCCCCTTCTGCACACTACAGGGCAGCCAAAACATAGGATTGAAATTTAAACTCACTCAAAAGCACATAAGCCATAACGTACCACACGTCAGTACATATAACATGAAAAGAATCTTTAGTACACATTACCCTTCCCCCCCCCTCTGATGTAAACTTACACCATAAGTAACCCCCCCCCCCTTTTTACCTGCCCCATGACAAGAACTGAGGCATTACCCTTTGTGTGTTCATACATGAACAAAACCTTACCTAAAACATAAAGGAAAGTATATACAAAGAAGTGTAAAAACTGTAGATGCACTGGACACATAACCCTAAACACATGAGCACCTTAAATACACACAGGCACTCAAACAAATGACCAAAACTCCAATTATCGATTACAAGGACAGGCACATTACTCTGCCTTCCATTAAAAACCCTAAGCATTGTACATACAAAACTAAATAAGTGCTATACACAGAAGGTATATCCTTCCCAAACAAAAAAGTATTATAAATGCAACAGAAAAAATGTGAACTGCCAAGCAGCCCCATACCTCACAGTTCAGGAAGTTTTGCTTTTATATTTTAATTAAGCAAGTCATACCTTATATAGGGTTTACATCAAAACATACAAATATTGTTCTAAAACTTAGCATATGCACATATCTCCTAGCCAACATGGTTCTTAATCAAACCAAACACTAAACAGAACAATTACAAACACTTTTTTTTTTCTTTTATATTTATTTAGCCGACAGCCACAGGCCTCCTATTAACTAAAACGTTAAACCTATAAATATATGCAACATTGGTATGTGTCACATCTACATGATCACACACAATGTCTACCTTCATGCATCTCAGGAAAAGCCAACGTCGTCCAAGGTATAGCTCCGCCATTCTTCCCCTTACACCCCTCCCCCCCCTCGCAAGTCCATCGTCATGATTCGTCAGATCCAAACACTCAGACCAAAAGTAAATAACTCAATTTTTTTTTTCCCTTGGAACTCATACCTGTCCTACCCCTCCTCCATCCATACACGCTCTTACTCTTGTACTCCCATTCATAACAAAAAACATTGAAAAACCTTTCTTTTTACTCTTTCGTACCCCTATGACCAGTCCCCTCTCCGTCGGTCGTCAAGTAAAACCTCTCAAAACGTCCACTGACATATCCCTATATTCCACGGGAAAAGCCTTTTCCCACTAAATCCAATACAGTTCGCGATTTCGACGACACGTCCTATACAGTCGCGCCGCCAGAGCTTGTATCCTTACCCGGCCACCCTCCTCCTGCATAGACCAAGACATATATATAAAATCTAAAACTATATACACTAAAGCCCGACCGACATTTTCTGGTACGCCTCCAACATCTAAACTGAGGGTTCTCAAAAACGAGACCCCCCTCCTCCCATGCTTGCCACTACCCTCCCTAGCCATACCCGCACATTCTCTAGGTCAGGACAGAAAAAAACCGTATGATATGCTGTGTCCATCAAACCACAACTCGAGCACAAACCATCCCTTACTAATCCCATGCAAAACAATTGTGCTCTCGATGCTAAAATCCCATGTAAAAAGCGAAACCCAGTTTCCCTCACCTTCGGCGGCACTTTCACCTTCCGAAGCCATTTCCACACCCCTTTCCAGTCATACATCGGAAAATCTACAGTACCACACACGACTTCATCTCCATCTCCAACCCTCTCTAATTTCTTAACCTTCAGCATCTCCGGATTGCTGACTACCAACAAAACCCTCAACATAGCTTCCCTCATCTTCACATCTTTACCTCCCCACCATCTCCTCACCTCTCGCATCACCTGCCCAACCCGAGCTCCACGATTCTTCCCCCCCTAATTACAAATTCCTGTTTGACAAATATCGCCAACAATCTCCTCTGCAAACATATCAACCCCACGCCCCCTTTTCTAACCTGTCTCATCACAATTCCTTTACCCAGCCAATGCCTACCATAACCCCAAATGAAACGAAGGACCCTCTTCTGTAATCTAATCATGTCCTCTTCTACCAAGGGGTACACAGCCCCAACAAACCACAAACGGCTATAAATTAAAGTGTTTGCTACCACCGCCCTCTGTAAAAGTGTGACCTCCCCAGGTCTCCAACCTCCCATCCTCGCTAAAGCCGCATCAACTACTCTCGCCGAATTAGATTTTTGCACCAACTGGTCGTCCCTACAAAAAGTTACCCCACATATCTTTAAACTATCTACCTGTACACACCCATACCTTGACCCCAACGCCCCCCCACCCACATTCCATCCTCCAAAAGCCTAGATTTCTTCCTATTTACCCTCATCCCAGTTGCTCTTCCAAAATCCTCAACGACTATATTAACCTTAGCTAAACCCTTTTCACCTCCCACCAGGATCGTAGTATCATCTACGTATCCCAGGATCCCAGGGGTCAACCTAGAAACTCCCTGCTCCCTGACTCCCTCCCTAACCAAACTATACAAGGGGTCTTGCAAACATGCAAAAAGCAACTGTGATAAAGGACACCTCTGTCTCAGACCCCTACCCAAAACTACCACGGCCCATAACCTACCGTTTATTTGTACTCAAAATTGTGCGTCCACATACAAAGTCTGAACCCACCCCACCACCTCGGTCCCAAACCCCTGTCTCCGTAAAATCTCCCATAACATCTCTCGATCGACCCTATCAAAAGCAGTTTCCCAATCCAAACTCTTCCTGATGCCCCTCTATAAACTCCCAATCCGTCTATGCCCAACCCCCATGCTTCTTCCAGGAATTCCTAATTGACCCTCGTCCACCAGCCCACCCAAGACCCTCTTCATACGATTGCCCAATACTTTCGCAAAAATCTTATAATCTGCGCAAAGTAAGGTTATTGCCCTATAATCTCCCAAAGTCTTACCATCCTCATGCTTAGGTACTAAAACCACGACCCCCATCCTCTGCTCTTCTCCCATCTTCCCGTCCACTTTCATCGCATTCAAAACTTCTAACAAAACCTCCCTCAAAACCTCTTAGTGTTGGACATAAAAGTCCCCTGGTATACCATCAATCCCAGGTGCTTTCCCCAGATGCAACTCTTGAACTGCTAACAACACCTCCTCCTCCGTGATTCTACCTTCCATCCCCTCCCTCTCGATCCTACTAATACCCTCTCGAATGCCCCCTAAAATCTCCTCTCTCGCCTCCCAATCCCAGCTACCCTTTCCTAACTTCTTACCAAACCAATTCTCAGCATACCCACTCATCCCCTCCGTTGAACACAAAACTTGTCCCTTTACATACCCTCCCAAGTCCTCCTCAACCTCGAGAACAGATAAAGTTGTTCTGCTGCGCCTATCCTTGAACTTATGTAAAACAAGTGCAGACGGTTTATCTCCCCACAGGACCTCTTCCACTCCACTCCTAATCCGCACTGCCTGGAAACTCTCATTTTGTAAGTCCCTCAGTTGCCCCCGTAAGGAACTCATTTCACCCTGTCTTTTCCAACCACGGTACTCACCACAATCCTTCAGCTGTGCCTCCAGATACCTCTGCATCCCATAACGTAACTGTGCATCCTCTCTACCCTCTCGTTCAAAAAAATCCTTAATAGCCTTCTTCGCTCTCTGATTTTACCAACTCACTACATCTGTAACACTCCTTCCTTCTTCCCACATCTTTCCCCACCACTCAGCAAATTTCTCCGTGTCCCAACCCTCCCAAAAGCCTAACATTCATTTTCCAATAACTCGGATATACGGTTACGGCTCCCTCCCATCAGAGTTCCGCGAGAACACCCCTATGATCTGAAAAAACGATGTCTAAACAATTCGCCTGACCCACCTGTACCAGCCGATCGTGTCGCGCTGCATAATCTCTCTGAAAAAAGGTAAAATCCACATCCCATCCTCCTCCTCTGACGATGTCCTCAAGTCCAACCGCGCTTAAAACTTCTCTCAGCTCACGCAAAACACTACCCGCCCCTTGGGGCTCCACATCTTTCTCTTGTATTACACAATTCCAATCTCCAGCCACCACTGATACTAAAGGCAACCCACGTAGAGCATATATCAAGTCCTCCTTGACAAAATCTGCCTTGCACCTACGACTAAACACTGCGGGCATGTGTACGCCCACAAAACTAACCTGAATATCCCCCCACCAGCCATTTACTCGTACAAACCTTACCCCACTCTCCTCCCAGGACCGCAGCCGGAAAGGACTGGACATAGCAATTCCTATTACCACCCCTCCCTTTAGATTCCCGGAACTACTAGTATACATCTCGTATCCACGCAAACGTAACTCACTACCACACTTGAAATTGTGCTCTTGCAGTACGCACACATCTACATGCATTCGTCGTAAAGTCCCCTCCAGCCAACGTCTCTTAAACTCCGTTCTGAGGCCGTTTACATTAATATTCATACACCTGAAAACTGTAGTGGAGGTTTACC
This sequence comes from Cherax destructor, assembly GCA_009830355.1. Classification (NCBI taxonomy): domain Eukaryota; kingdom Metazoa; phylum Arthropoda; class Malacostraca; order Decapoda; family Parastacidae; genus Cherax; species Cherax destructor. The sequence goes on along the minus strand of WNWK01012348.1, from coordinate 32,549 downwards.
TTTAAACTTTGGCAATCGTAATACTTCCTTTTCAGCCTTGGGAACTTTCCCACTGACACCTTTTGCCCCTTTTCCCCCCAACCTACCCTTCATTTCTCCTCTATCATTCTTAATAATTTCCACAGAAGCTTTCTTACTAGACCGCTGTCCAGGGGTCAATACATCGTCTTCAGACACCCCACTGGACCGCTTCCTCGACTCACCTACCACTTCCATATCCCCCTCTTCCTGCACACGGTGAACCTCCACCTGTGCCGTACATACATTCACACCACCTACTTGACCACATTCCACTACACTCACACTCTCCGTGTTGTCAGCTTCAACCACTCGCCAACTCCATTACTCATCTGATCCTCCACCGTCGGACTATCTACCATTCTGCATAGATCCTCCAACAAGGGATTCACGAGACTGTCCGCCACTTCCAGCGACTCTGTTCCTTCAACCTCCGGGCTTAAATCTGGCAAAGTTTCCGGGAGAGTGGATGACAAAGGCTCGTGCTCCACTGCTGTCCCTTCCACCACCTCGCTCCACCTCTTGCTAGGCGCTGGTTCCTTGTCGCTCACCTCCTTGACGATGTCTCCTTCTCCTCTCTGCCTTCGATCACCTCCCATGCCATCTTGCTGATAGGTCTGTCGGCATTCACAAGCTGCAGCGACATGCCCTGCAGCTCCACAAAGCCTGCATGTCCTCACCTGGCCCGGGTATGATACGAAAACCTGGGTTTGAAAGGTATCCAATTGTACAAATGACGGTATCTGCCATCGCAGGGAGATTTTTACAGAGTAGGTACCTTTCGGCACACCTGCATATATTCCCAAACTCCAACATCCCTCGGTAATAGCATAGACCACTCCATACTGCAGAAAAGCTGCTTTTACATCACATTCCCGTGCCTCAAATGGAACATTCCTAATTTTCAGCCATGTGTAATGCGCTGACACATCCTTTAAACGTACCTCAAGACTCGAATTGACAAGTCTCACTTCTTGGTATTTGTCAACTATGGCTATGCTGGTGTCGAGTTTCATGGAAATCCTTCCTGCTCCATTTAAAGAAATGCTGTAAATATCTTCTGTTGGGATTCCATAGGTGTCTCTGACAATAAGGGGTAACAGGACATCAGCGTTGCTAGCATAGATCCCCCTTCAAGATCTCAATACCCACAGTATTGACATGTCGATGATACAGGTCCGCCATATTTGAGAAAACGGTGTAACTCCACAAGGCTCCACCAGAGGCCACTGATTGGTAGATGCGCCAAGTACAACTCTGGAGCAAACGCGCAAAACAACCTCACGGCCCGAGAGCGAAAAGGTGAATGGTGTTTGGGAATCGTTGAGTTCATTGTTTTCTGTATACGTAACGCAGTTTTCGTGTTGCGGATTTATGGCATTTGTATGATGTAACAACGTAAAGGGACTGGCCTGTCATGTGCAGTTTTGTGTGTGTGTGTTCAGTGTGGTTGTGATTGACCTGATATAGTGCAAGGAAGGCACATTGCAATATTCTGTGGGGTGAGTTTTCAAGGTCGTCGTGTGTGGGAATCGCGATATAGGGTTAGTTAGCGCTCACTATAGCATACGTCTTTGGGATAGGGTGAGTTGGGTGATGTCATATGTATAACATGTACGGGAAGATGTTATTATCGACCATGTTATGTTCTTATGTGTGAATGTACGTACGATATTGGTGTTTTCCATACATGTTGTGTGAGTTCTTAGTATCCATGATGGTATACGACTTCAGTACACTATGTTTCAAGAATAATGGTGGAGTGCTAGTTAATACTTAGTGTAGGGAAAGATGGTAGTTGTGATGTTTGTCGGGTGATGTTATGTTTAGAATGTGTGGTGGAGGCACTTTGGATTATAGGTACTATTTTGTCACAATTCCTTTTAGGTGCCATTGTGTCAGTTTAAAACCTATGTTAAAGTACCTGTTAGCTTATGTATGTTTTGTGTGTATAGAATTAATAACACCAGTGCTGATATGTGTTTTTAAATTAAATTCCATACGTATCTAAGATATGTTTGTCAGGGGAACGCCTTCCACCTAAACAAAATATAATGGAAAAAATAATAAAAACAAATAATGACTCTTGGGTAGGAAATAAACTAAGAATTTTAAGTTTTTAATAAAATATATAAAAAAATAGGCCGTTGTGGTTTTGGCAGGATGGAGAGTAGGAGAACATAAGGCCCAGGTTGAGTCTCTGGTGTAGACGAGATGTTGGATGGTTATCCTGGGTAGTTAAGAATTCTCGTATGCCACTTGGTCGAGGTACGTAAGACTTAGAAGCGGAAGAGTAGACAAAAACAAGTCAGAGAGACGTACATCTAGCTCCTTCAAAACTGGCGTCTGTACCAGCTGACCAGGCCAGCAGCAGAGCTGATAAAGAGAAAATAAAGAATAATTACCACAAGTAAGCAAACATAACACGTAAGAAAGAAAAAGGATAACATGTTTACTTTAAGATGGAAGAAATTACTGGTAACCTTAAATCAACCACAAACAAAAAAAAATACCCTGGTAGAGCACCTTACCTGTTCAGGAGAAGTGTGGAGGTGTAGCGACTCTCCACAGTCTTGCTGTTCACCAGGTAAGGTAACTACCACCAGGAAAAGGGGATGGGGTCTGCCATACCCGCTAGAGGGAAGCACCGGCTGAACCCGTGAATGATCGCCGGCAGACTAACAACCTTAACCCATAATTATACTCCACTTTTTCCTCACAATGTTCATGGATTAATCTTTCATTAATGTTTCTACTATGTGTTTCGGCGCGTGCAAGTGGACATTTCGGTTGTTTGTGTAGTAATGTAAGCTGTGTTGTGTTACAACTTATATAATGAAACTCGGTGATGGTGTGCACTATGTATTTAGCAGTAGGGTGTTGGTTAGGTTTGTTTTACCGCCATTATGTTTTGTGTTATGTAGTGGAACAGAGCCATTGATAATGGGTTTCTTTCTTTTATATATATATATATATATATATATATATATATATATATATATATATATATATATATATATATATATATATATATATATATATATATATATATATATATTTCATATATATATATATATATATCGTGCCATTTTATACGTAACTATCTATGTATTTTGTTTGTAATGTTTTAAATAAAATATATAAAAAAATAAGATATACACAATATTAAAAATACAAAATGTTTAAATAAACAGATTAGTTCAGGGTTCGCAACAGCTTCATACAAATCAAAGTCAATCATACATGTCAAAGTGCTTCATACATGTCAAAGTACTTCATACATGTCAAAGTCATTCATACATGTCAAAGTCATTCATACATGTCAAAGTCATTCATATATGTCAAAGTCAATCATACATATCAAAGTCATTCATACATGTCAAAGTCATTCATACATGACAAAGTCATTCATACATGACAAAGTGCTTCATACATGTCAAAGTCATTCATGCATGACAAAGATAAATTTATAGACATAAATTTGTCTTTATCTTCTATTAAAATATCTTTCCTGGTGGTGAGCAGGTGATATTTAATGACCCTCGTGTAGTGGATAGGATTTAAACCCCATCAACCCATTCTAAACTATCATATCTTCAGTAAATATTTAAATATTAAATATCTGCATTAAGCGTCTTCTGTCCCCTGCAACACCAGCTGTGTTGCAACACCAGCTGTGTTGCAACACTAGCTGTGTTGCAACACTAGCTGTATTGCTGGTGTTGCAACACCAATTGAGTAAACAATTGTAAGTTGGCAGCAGATATCATAGCAAGCAGTGTATAGCCTGACGTCAGTACGAGACACAACAGTCTGGTGGAGCAAACAGTGTCTCATCTCGTTCTCATTTTAATATGTATACTGGTTTAAGGTTATACAAATTAGATTCATTTATAATTAATAAAATTTGGGAAGAATTTAAGTTATGTTTGTCAAGTGCTCGACCACCCCACCACAATTATACTGGGACGAGAGTAATGTCATAGGTGATAGCTCAGCCTTATAAGTCTTCTGCTGTTCTATTATTTTCACAGGTTTTTGATAATGTGAAAAAACACAAAGAGCTTGAAATTTCACTATTTTTCACAGTGGTTGTTTTGCATATTGTGATATCACCTGTTTACTGTGATTTTATTTTATATATACGCATATGTATATATATATATATATATATATATATATATATATATATATATATATATACACAAACATTGTCTCTACTCCACAGCAGGACTCGGACCAGCAAACTCTGTATCAGAGAAACCAGTACTTCACCACGGAGCTAGACCCCAGATAAGTATGGCCGCCTTGCTGGGGCTAGATGATGCTTCTCCATACCCCGGGTATGGGGAAAGAGGGCCCTGAATCTGCACTCTCTAGAAAGGCATAGCATTAGGGGGGATATGATTAAGGTAAATAAATCATTTGCCTCTCAACTCCCGAGCTGAGAGGTTGTCTACTGTGTCTGCCTTCTGGTGTCAACTAGTGGCAGATTTTCGTCAACACAACATGGCGCTAGTTGGACGAAGGAGAGTGAATACAGTGTGCACTGAGCTGACTTGTGGCTCTGTGACGGGCTCAACAATGCATGTGCTCCTACCAGCAATCATCAGGGACACTTACGAAATTGCGCATGAGAATTTGTGTGGTGTTGCAATGAATGGAGTGTCTCGCATTTTTGTGAAATTTTGCACAACCAGTGTGTATGAACAGGTGGTGGCACGTTACCAGGACATTAGCATACCAGTCAACACAGCCGTGACTGTGAAACTCTGTGATGTGTCACGGTACTACACGTGGGTTTGAATTCACAATGTGCCCTTTGAAGCTGATGAAGCAGATTTGAGGGCCACTTTTGAAAGATATGGTACCGTGCATATGGCTACTGTGCGACGGTGGTCTGATGGGATATATGCTGGGCTGCCAGAGGGATCTTATATGTTGAAGATGTCTTTACGTCATCTCATACCATCGTATGTACATCTGGAGGACTTCAGGACCCAGGTGTATGTGACATACTCGGGGCAATGAAGGACTTGCCTCCTGTGTGCTGCTGTCAATCACATTGCAGCACAATGTGATCAGCGCCAAGCTCCCTTGGAGTATGGCCGTCGTCGGGATTTCAGGGAAACCCAAACCAATATGGAGCTGCAGGAGGTGGACGAGCCTCCAAAGTCAATGCAGTGGAGTGTGGAGGTGGAGCATGGTGAAATGCAGGATCAGTCCTGTGTTACGCTGACAGGGACATCCCCATCTGTGGAGTCTGCTTCTGTGGGTGGAGGGGTGTTGACGGAAGCGGATACTGGCGATGTGGAGGCCTCCATAGTGTCTGTGATAAGTGATTTGCTAGATTCCCAGGAAGTGTGTTCGATGTTGCATATGGAGTTGGCCCTGGGGTCCTGGGTTGGGGACGATGTTGTGGAGAGTGGTTACATGGAAGAGAAGGAGGAGGATGGGATATGAAGAGAGTTCATACAGTGGAGGTGGACATTCACCAAGTCTGTTATCAAGGGGATAGTATGCTGGTGGATGGTGCACCGCGGAAATGAGCAGCTACCTTGTCAAACTAAGACGATGTCTTAACGCCTGGGCAAAGATCCGGGAAGAAGATATGGGCGGATGTTGCAACCAAGGTGCAGGGTGGTCCTAAGTCACAAGAGCCTGTCTAAGGCCTCTCCTAGGGGGTGGGGGGTAGCTAGGGAGTCAGCAACGGAAGGGGGAGAAGGGTGTCGTGGTCCCGAAGGGGAAACCACCACTATCTCATTTAAGTGCATAACTATTAATGTCAATGGCTTAAGAATGGCTAGGAAGTTTTTTTTTATATTTTATTTAAGAACCATACAGTTTTACAAACATGGATCCGAAACATAGCATAAATATAATGTCTTATGACATCCCTTCTAACAATATATAACACCTCAGTCTTCGTACAACTTATACAATGTACTTGTATGACAAGAGACCTTATACAAAATATACATAAATCACTATGTAGCTGACAAAATTCAAGTGACCATCGACATTTTCCACACCATTACAAACTTTATAAACTAAGTAAAATCAAATCTATCCCAAACCCCCACCCCCTCCCTATTTATTCTTTTTAATATTTCAATGAAATGACAAATAAAAGCCTATGAACATTATACAGATTACAAACTTACAACTAAAAACAAAACCCCATGACTGGGGTACGGTAGACTGATACATGTTTATACAATAAGAATAGCCAAACAAGGACCTACATAAAAGTAATTTTTATCGTCAACTTACTTCAAATCATGACACAAATAAATTACTACATGTATAAGGATATACTAAAAACTACAGTGAGACTAATTTCCACAACTCCGAATAAAAAAATGTTACCACAAAGGGCAAAACTACAAACCTTTTAAACATTATTAAACATGAGGCCTAATAGCCACCCACGCAGCATTCCACCAGATTACAATTAACCGTGTTCCATATATGTGACACGTTACAATACCCATCCTAACCACCACCCTAACCTCATAACTGAAGCAGAGAGGAATCCCCAATCATACCATGAAAAACAAAACCCAATCCCAAAGTCCAAGTCAAAAAGCAATACCATTCACTCACCCGTCAAAGTCATAAACAACCCCCCTCCCCTATGCCCCTGCATAAAAAAGGTCAAAAGTCAAAACCAGATGCACAACTCTCCATAACCCATTCCCACCCCACACCTACCACCCCCACCCAACCCCAACCCAAGATCGCACACACCTACCAACACACACACACAGACACACAAACCCCCCCTTCTGGGAAACCAGCCCCCTTAAGTATTCCTCATCCTCTACTACCCCCCAACAAAAGACCCATCGTGAGGAGGCGATACCCTTCCGGGAAAAAACGCGACCACGCCCTCCCATACAAACACTGATTTCTACACCTTGTTCTATAAAACCGGCCCGCAGGAGCCCTTATCCGTACCTCACTCCTAACCTCCCTCATACCCCACGACACATGCAAAAAATCTAAAACAAGATACATGACCACACGTCGAACATCGTCTGTACAACCCCCCACATCTAAGCTTAAAGCCCGCAAGGTCATAACACCCCCTCCCCCCACCATACGAAGAACTTGGCCAAACCATTCCCTAACCCTTCCCAGGCACCGGCAAAAATACACATCATGAATTGCTGTATCAGGCATCCCACATCTGATACAGCTACCCTCCCTCGCCAAACCCATTACAAACAAGAGAGCTTTAGAGGCCAAGATGCCATGCAAAAACCGAAACCCAGTCTCTCATACCCTAGATGGCAACCGTAATCTCCTAAAAAAAAACCACACCTTTCGTCAATCGTACATTGGGAAAGTTTCCTCACCCAATACTGCCCCCTCTTCCATCCCTACCCTATCCAGCTTACTAACCTTAATCCCACCCGGCTCACGCGCCACTAACAGAACTCGCAATATCGCCTCACATCTCAGCAGTTCCCGCCCACTCCACCACCTCCTTAACTCCCTCATTATCCTATCTACCTTTGCGCCACGCACCCCTCCCCTCACCACAAATTCCTGCTTAACCAAAAGACCCTGCAACCTCCTACCCAAAGGTATCAACCCCAAGCCCCCTAATGCCACCCTTGTCATCACCACCTCCTTCTTTAACCAGTGCTTACCAAAACCCCAAATGAATCGCAAGACTCTAGCCTGCAGCCGCAGTCATCTTCTGAGATCACCTTCCTCCATGAGAGGATACACCGCGGCCACATGCCAAAGTTTGCTATACACCAACGTATTAATAACCACCGCTCGTTGCAATAATGTAAAATCCCCCGCTCTCCAACCCGCTATCCTACTCAAAGCCCCTTCCACAACCGTAGTGGAATTAATTTCACATGCTACCCTAGCTTCATTGCAAAAGGTTACCCCACAAATCTTAAGTCTATTTACAGTGACCCACCCATACCTATGCCCCAACGTTCCCCTACCCAAGACCCCACCTCCAATAAATGTGATTTTACCCTATTAACCCTCATGCCAGAAGCTGACCCAAAACTTCTATCATCCTATTATAACACTCAACCCTCCTCACTTCCTACCAAAATGGATGTATCATCAACATACCCAATGATCCCTGGTGCCCAATCACTGTCCTCACGCTTCCCGGACACCCTCAGACACCAACCGATAAAAGGGGTCCTGCAAGCATGCAAACAGGAGTTGCGACAGGGGACACCCCTGTCGCAGCCCCCGCTCCATACCCACCATTACCCCCACCCGCCCATTTACCTGCACTCGCACCTGAACCCCTGCATACAATGTCCTTACCCATCCCACTATTTCATCACCAAACCCCTGCCTTCTAAGTATTTCCTGCAATACATCCCTGTTGACACGATCATAAGCTGTTTCCCAGTCCAGCCCTACGACTCCTCCCCCTTTTCGACCCTCCACAAAACTCCTAATTCTCCTATGCCCCGCCCGCATACTACGTCCGGGAACACCATACTGCCCACCCTCTAGTATGTGACATAAAACTACCTTCATCCGATTCGCCAACACTCGGGCAAAAATCTTGTAGTCAGAACAAAGCAACGTTATTGCACGATACGCTCCCAAAGACTCACTATGCTTTCTCTTGGGTACAAGCACCACAATCCCAGTACGTTGATCTTCCACCATATCGCCCCCAGATTTCATGCTATTAAAGACCCGAACTAGCATCTCCCTCAAGACCTCCCAATGAGCAACATAAAAATCACCAGGGATCCCATCTATTCCTGGCGATTTCCCTAACCTCTGACCCTGTATCGCCTTCAACACCTACTCCTCAGTGATCATCCCCTCCATGCCCATACGATCCTCATCACTAATTCTAGAGACAATACCCTCTAGGACTATTCCACGTGCTACCCGATCATAGTCCACCTTACATAACTTCTCCTGGAACCAAACATCCGCATATCCACTGATACCCTCCGTCGTCCGCAACAGCTGGCCCATCCGGTACCCACCTAACTCTCTATCGACTTTCATAGAAATAATTGTCATATCTCTCCTACGGCACCTAAATTTTCACAACACATATGCTGAGGCCTTATCTCCCCACAGTACATCATCCAACCCCGCCCGTATTCGAATGGCATGAAACGCTCCTCCTGAATCTCCCGCAACCGTTCGTGTAAGGCTGCAATCTCCTCCTGCGGATACCCACCCCTCCCTCCATAGCATGCCCTCAAATTCCCTCCAAATACTTTTGCATGCCATGCTTCAATCGCACCTCTTCCCTCCCCATTCTTGTATAAAAATCACGAATCGCAACTTTACCTCTCCCATTCCACCACCCAACAATGTCCTCAACACCCCGACCCTCCTCCCATACCCTCCCCACCACTCCGAAAACCCCACAATGATCTGGACTTTGCAACAATCTAGTGTTCAGCTTCCAATAACTAGAATACATACGTACTACACCTTCCCATGATAAACAAGCCAAAACGCCCCTGTGATCCGAAAATCCCACATCCACACAAGTCACATTCTCCACCCTCACATCCCCTGTCACATATATTCTATCTAATCTAGCAGCATAACCTCTCCTGACAAAAGTATGTTCTACAAAACTTCCTCCCCCGGATCACATCCCCCATCCTATCGCACCTCAAAACATCCTCAACACACCCAATAAACATCCCGCTCCTCTGGGCTCTACATCCTTCTTACGGATTACACAATTCCAGTCACCAGCAACAACAGTTATCATCGGTAATCCTCTCAGAAAATAAACTAACTCATTACGAACAAAATCTTAACACGACGACTATTCGCAGCAGGCATGTAAACCCCAATAAAACATACCTGAATATCCCCCCAAACCCCATCAACCCGAACAATCCTGCCCTCCCCCTCCTCCCAAGACTTTAACGTAAAAGGGCTGGTTTCCCTGACCCCAACAGTAACCCCCCCTTTGAAATTCATTGCACTTCCCGTATACGTGACTAAAACCATTCAGACTCAAGTCCCTTCCACACCTGAAATTATGCTCCTGAAGGCAGCATACATCAACACCTAGTCGTCGCAAAGTCACTTCAACCCATCTCTTCTTGACCTCCGCACGGAGGCCATTAACATTCATATTCAGAAACTTAAAAACTATAAAGGGGGTTTTCCTCTCTGCTTCTGCACCCTATGCCCTCCCGGCAGGACAGAACTTCCCCTTGCACTACTACCTTTTCCTAACCCTCCATTCAGACCTAACAATGCCCCCTTCCCCCCCTTCGCCACGTCTGCCCAGGCCTTTTTTCCAGACCTCTGACCAGGCGTTAAAACATCATCACCAGCTACCTCACTAGGCCGCTTACGGGATACACCCGTGAAAACCATTACATCATCCCCTTCAGCCTGATGCACCTCGACCTCCATTACAACATGCGAAACCTTGGAAAGCTCATTGACCTCAACACCATCAACACATCCAAGTCGTAGCTCATCCGCCTCAGGCACCACCTCCGCAGGCAACATGCCAACCATCGTTGGACTATCGAGCATCCTGTGAAGGTCCTCGAAAGTAGGATCCACCAATCCCACCTCCTCGCCAACAACATCCCCTTCAGAACTATTCAGCGCCGACTCCTGAGTCGGGGCCTTCATATCCATAGATAAAGTCTGCACGAGCACTTCCTCAGGTACTTCGTCGCTCCATTTCCCAGTGCTCGTCTCAACTCCTGCAGCTTCTGACACATCTGGCTCCACTTGCTGTACCACGCCCTCCTGTGCCGCCTGATCAGCAGCAGCTGTCTGATCATCCGATGCTCGACACGGCAGGTCCCGTCGTTTCTCACACATCACTGCCATATGTCCTGGGGACCCACAGAGCCGACAGGTGCGTATCTGCCCAGGATACATAATGTACACCTGGGTTTTAAATTCTTCCATGAAGACATATGATGGAATCTGCCATCGCAGAGTCATTTTAAGGACAAAAGAGCCCTCCGCAGTCCTGCATACACACCCTGGGCCCAATGTCCCACAGTAGCAGCGTGAATAACTCCAAACTGTCCAAAAACCTTCCGCACATCCACTTCATCAGCCTCAAATGGAGTATTCCTAAACCGTATCCAAGAATAATGCATGGATACATCTCGTAGACGTACCTCCAAGCCAGTTTGAACCACAATCCTCCGTTCCTGATATGTATCCACAATTGCCTCATAATCACCAGTGCTGGAAAACTTGACAAAGATCCTCACGGCACCATTAAGGGAAACCCCATACAGATCAGCAATCGGGATCCCATAAGTGTCCCTAATTATCAAGGGCAGCAGCACATCAGCCGTACTAGGGTATACAGCTCCCTGCAAAAGCTCAATGCAAACGGTGTTTACACGTCGCCTGTAACTGGCAGTCATGTTGCGGGCAACACTGTTGTATGATACTGCCACCAGGAGACCCAGAAAGCACACCCTACCTCCACCAAGGTTGGGCTGCGACTTGGCTAGGAAGTGCATGTGTGTCAGAGACCTACTGGTGCACCATAGAGTGGATGTTGTGTTTATCCAGGAGCAAAATTTTAAACCTGGAAGTGTGTTAGAGATAGACGGATATGAGGTGTATGTGGTGCGATCTTTGCAGTTCAAAGGTGGAGTGGCTGTTTTAATTAAGGAGAATAGCCCATTTGTTGTGCAGCATTGGTAGGAGGGGGAGGGGAGGGTGGTGAGGGGGAGGGTGGTGAGGGTTGAGGGTGGTGAGGGGGGAGGGTGGTGAGGGGGGAGGGAATGTGGGGTCGGCTGTGGGTGGCTTTTGTAGGAGTGTATGGTCCGGCAGAGGGGGACATTCGTGTAAAAAATAGATTTGTGAGGGAGGTTTTAGGACACTGCCGGGGATTACAGTAATTGGGGGTGATTGGAATTGCATTGTTCATCATAAAGATATGGAGGCACGAGGCATTGTTCGGTGGTATTGGGGGATTTACTGTATGGGGTGGGTTAATCGATGTGGGGGTGGCACAGAGTGGGGGTTGAGCATACCTTTGTGCAACATGGGTACGCAGCACAGTTGGACAGGTTGTATGTGACGCATCCTGTCGTCATGCAAAGGGTGCGCATTGTGGATGTTGCATTGTGGATGTTGCATTGGTGGAATTAGAGTGAGAGGGATATTGGAAGTTAAATACAAGGTTGCTTCAGGGGCCGGAGGGGAGGGAATTGTTTGCAGGGTTGTGGGGGAATTTATGGGAGGGGTTAAGGGGGGGGAGGACTTGGTGAATTGGTGGGATAAGATTGCTAAACCAAGGATCAGGGAGTTCTATGTTCACAGAGGGTGGGAGGAAAACCGTTTGTCATATGAGTTAATGGGTTATCTTGAAGATCAGCTTCGGGATTGTTATGGGATGGCAGAATATCCTGTAGAAGAAATTGAGGGCTTAAAGGAACATATCCGGGGATTGCAAAATGATCGTTTTGATAGTGCGAGGAGAGGCTTGGAGGTGCTCTGGGGAGTATGCCCAGACCTAGATAAGTGAACCCCATCCCTGGCATACATGTCATTTCTGTCATAGAAGAGGTCCCAATTGTCAATGAATGTTACTGCATTTTCCTTACAGTATTTGTCCACCCATCAATTGACACCAATTGCCCTGGACAACCATTCATTTCCAACTCCTCTCCTTGGCAAAATACCACATATGACAGGGTTCCCACCCTTCTTCCTAATTATGTCAATTGCTGATCTATACCTGCTAGTCAGGTCCTCACTCCTACGTCTGCCAACATCATTGCCTCCAGCACTGAGACAGATAATAGGATTGCTCCCATTAGCTCTCATGATGTCGTCCAGATGGCTAACAATATCCTCCATCCCAACTCCAGGAAAGCAAACCCTCTGTCTCCTACTTCTATCTTTCAAGCAGAAGGCTCTATCCATGTACCTAATCTGACTATCCCCAACAAGAACAATGTTCTTACCTTCCTTGGTGTCATTCGTTGTGATATTCCCAGCAGTCGACTCACATTCATCGGGTAACACGGAGAATCGGTTCGATGTTTCCACAACAGTTTCCTGGATCTTCATTGATTCTACCTCTCCATCCATCCTTTTGATTCTTAACTTTGTCCCATGCATTCCAGCCACTGTCCAGGTTCCTTTCTTGGCTTGAGGATTCTCAACAAGAGGATTACTACGAATCCTCTTGTTTTCCTCAGTCAGTCGCTGTATCTCAAGCTTAGCTACCCTCAGTTCTTCCTTTAGCTGCTGGTAGAGTTGCTCAAGAGAGGACATCTTGTTCAGATTCACAGAGAGTACAGTAGACACGTCTTCACAGATCTAAGTACAGGACATCACTAAACTAAGTGATGGGCTTACATAGATTACGTAGCTCAGTTGTGGTCTCCATATTACAGAATGGATATAAATTCGTTATAAAACATTCAGCGTAGAATGACTAAATTAATACATAACATTAGAAATCTTCCGTATGAAGAAAGATTGAAGACCCAAAATTACATTCACTTGTAAGACGAAGAATGAGGGGAGACATGATCGAGGTATACATGTGGAAAATGTGTATTAACAAAGGGGATATGAATAAGGTCTTGAGGATATCTCTCCAAGAGAGAACCAGCAATAATGGATTCAAAATAGATAAGTTTACATTTAGAAAGGATATAGGAAAGTATTGGTTTGGAAATAGGGTAGTTGATGAGTGGAACAGTCTACCTAGTAGGGTTATTGAAGCTAGGACCTTAGGTTGTTTCAAATTTAGGTTGGATGAATTCATAAGTGAGAGGGGTTGGATTTGAGTTGGACTTGCATATGAGTAAATAGAATTATCAAAGCTTATTTCTTAAGTAGCATTGAAAATTGGGTTGGGCAAATATTCTGTTAGTAGGATGGATTGTGAAGAACCTCCCAAGTATGGGCCATCAGGCCTGCTGCAGTGTTCTCCTTTCTTATGTTCTTATGTTAGTGAGATGGATTGTGAAGACGTGCTAGTATGGCCAACAGGCCTGCTGCAGTGTTCCTCCTTTCTAAGAACATAAGAACATACGAAAGGAGGAACACTGCAGCAGGCCTGTTGGCCCATACTAGGCAGGTCCTTCACAATCCATCCCACTAACAGAATATTTGCTCAACCCAATTTTCAAAGCTACCCAAGAAATAAGCTTTGACAATTCTACCCACTCATGGAGTCCCACTCAAATCCAACCCTCTCACTCATGAATTTATCCAACCTAAATTTGAAACTACCCAAGGTCCTAGCTTCAATAACCCTACTAGGCAGACTGTTCCACTCATCAACTACCCTATTTCCAAACCAATACTTTCCTATATCCTTTCTAAATCTAAACTTATCTAACTTGAATCCATTATTGCGGGTTCTCTCTGGAGAGATATCCTCAAGACCTTATTTATATCCCTTGTTAATACCCATTTTCCACTTGTATACCTCGATCATGTCTCCCTCATTCACGCCTTACAAGTGAATGTAATTTAGGGTCTTCAATCTTTCTTCGTAAGGAAGATTTCTAATGCTATGTATTAATTTAGTCATTCTACGCTGAATGTTTTCTAACGAATTTATGTCCATTCTGTAATATGGAGACCAGAACTGAGCTGCGTAATCTAGGTGAGGCCTTACTAATGATGTATAAAGCTGTAATATAACCTCTGGACTTCTGTTGCTAACACTTCTTGATATAAATCCCAGTAATCTATTTGCCTTATTACGTACGCTTAGGCATTGCTGTCTTGGTTTAAGGTTGCTGCTTACCATCACCCCAAGTCCTTCTCGCAATCTGTATGGCTAAGTTCTACGTTATTTAACTTATAAGTGCTTGGGTTATGGACACTCCCGAGCTTCAGAACCTTGCATTTCTTATGTTCTTAATTTTTTTATACGGGATAAATGTTTTTTCGGCAGCATGTATAGTGTTAAGAAAGCAGCCATATTGATAACTCTCTTCGTTACCCCAGTCCACAGATGATAAGTGTTCTCTAAGCCCATTGTAATCTGCTAAGCAAAAATCTGGGACGGTTACTGTATTATTAATACTATCATACTTCCATTCAATGCTAAAGGTAATTGATTTGTTGTCGCTTGTGGCGAGTTCCTCTGTAATTTCTAAAATATTTACAAGGGTTTCCTTGTGTGACAAATCTGTCACATCTGTCAGACACTGCAACATCATGGGATCTTGATAAAAACAAATTATTCAACACTTGTCCAATCTTGGGACGAAGATCTACTTCGACTAGTGGAGGGTACCACTATGACCCCGACTCCTCCTGCTTCGCCTCTTCTACGGCCCTATGTTGTACTTTCCACAAGATTGATAGACTGAACACATCAACTCCAGGCTGAGGGACTGATTACCTCAAACTCTTTACAGCTTCCTGCTTTGTATTGGACTGATGAAGCCACTGTGTGGCAAAACGTTTCTTACATAACATAAGAACATAAGAAAGGAGGAACACTGCAGCAGGCGTGTTGGCCTATACTAGGCAAGTCCTTCACATTCCATCCCACTAACAGAATATTTGTTCAACCTAATTTTCAATGCTACCCAAGAAATAAGCTTTGATAATTTTATTTACTCATGTGCAATTCCCACTCAAATCCAACCCCTCTCACTCATGAATTTATCCAACCTAAATTTAAAACTACCCAAGGTCCTTGCTTCAATAACCCTACTAGGCAGACTATTCCACTCATCATCTACCCTATTTCCAAACCAATACTTTCCTATATACTTTCTAAATCTAAACTTATCTAACTTGAATCCATTATTGCGGGTTCTCTCTTGGTGAGATACCCTCAAGACCTTATTTATATCCCCTTTGTTAATACCCATTTTCCACTTGTATACCTCGATCATGTCTCCCCTCATTCTACGTCTTACAAGTGAATGTAATTTAAGGGTCTTCAATCTTTCTTTGTAAGAAAGATTTCTAATGCTATGTATTAATTTAGTCATTCTACGCTGAATGTTTAATAACGAATTTATGTCCATTCTGTAATTTGGAGACCAGAACTGAGCTGCGTAATCTAGGTGAGGCCTTACTTATGATGTATAAAGCTGTAATATAACCTCTGGACTTCTGTTGCTAACACTTCTTGATATAAATCCCAGTAATCTATTTGCCTTATTACGTACGCTTAGGCATTGCTGTCTTGGTTTAAGGTTGCTGCTTACCATCACCCCCAAGTCCTTCTCGCAATCTGTATGGCTAAGTTCTACGTTATTTAACTTATAAGTGCTTGGGTTATGGACACTCCCGAGCTTCAGAACCTTGCATTTTTCTACAATGAACTGCATCTGCCACTTTTCTGACCACGAATTAAGTTTGTCTAAATCTTCCTGAAGTTCTATGACATCTATGTTTGAATCAGTTATCCTACCTATCTTCGTGTCGTCGGCGAATTTGCTCATATCACTAGTAATTCCCTCGTCAAGGTCATTGATATATATTATAAATAACAATGGGCCTAAGACTGATCCCTGTGGAACACCACTTGTTACAAGTCCCCATTCGGATTTAACCCCATTTATGCAAACTCTCTGCTTCCTATTGGTGAGCCATGACTCGATCCATGACAGCACTTTTCCCCCAATGCAATGAGCTGCCACTTTCTTTAACAGTCTCTGGTGCGGTACTCTATCAAAAGCCTTACTAAAGTCTAAATAAACAATATCGAATTCTTTATCGTGATCAACAGCCTCAAAAGCTTTACTGAAGAAGATTAATAAATTCGATAAGCAGGAACGGCCCCTCGTGAATCCATGCTGAGTATCATTAATCAAATTATGGTTATCTAGATGGTTTCTAATAATATCAGCTATAATTGACTCTAGTAATTTGCCTACAATTGAGATCAGGCTTATTGGGCGGTAATTTGACAGTAGTGACTTGTCCCCTGCTTTAAAAATAGGAATTATATTAGCCATCTTCCACATATCAGACACTACACGTGTTTGAAGAGATAAATTAAAAATGTTTGATAACTAAAGGGAACTACAGGAGGATTTAGACAAACTCAAGTCCTGGTCAGAAAAATGGCAGATGCAGTTCAATGTAGATAAATGCAAAGTTCTAAAGCTCGGGAGTGTCCATAACCCAAGCACTTATAGGTTAAATAACGTAGAACTTAGCCATACAGATTGCGAGAAGGACTTGGGGGTGATGGTAAGCAGCAACCTTAAACCAAGACAGCAATGCCTAAGTGTACGTAATAAGGCAAATAGATTACTGGGATTTATATCAAGAAGTGTTAGCAACAGAAGTCCTGAGGGTATATTACAGCTTTATACATCATAAGTAAGGCCTCACCTAGATTACGCAGTTCAGTTCTGGTCTCCATATTACAGAATGGACATAAATTCGTTAGAAAACATTCAGCGTAGAATGACTAAATTAATACATAGCATTAGAAATCTTCCTTACAAGAAAGATTGAAGACCCTAAATTACATTCACTTGTAAGACGTAGAATGAGGGGAGACATGATCGAGGTATCAAGTGGAAAATGGGTATTAACAAAGGGGATATAAATAAGGTCTTGAGGGTATCTCTCCATGAGAGAACCCGCAATAATGGATTCAAGTTAGATAAGTTTAGATTTAGAAAGGATATAGGAAAGTATTGGTTTGGAAATAGGGTAGTTGATGAGTGGAACAGTCTGCCTAGTAGGGTTATTGAAGCAAGGACCTTGGGTAGTTTAAAATTTAGGTTGGATAAATTCATGAGTGAAAGGGGTTGGATTTGAGTGGGAATTGCACATGAGTAAATAAAATTATCAAAGCTTATTTCTTGGGTAGCATTGAAAATTAGGTTGAAAAAATATTCTTCAACTTTAGTAAAATTGATTGGAATTTTTTGACTGGGAATTTGGAATCTGACGACTTCTTAGAAGTGGTTCAGGATTGTTTTTTGAAGCAGTTTGTGACGGAGCCTACAAGGGGAAGTAACCTGCTTGACTTGGTTCTGGCAAACAAGAAACCCTTGTTAATAATTTGGAAATTACAGAGGAACTCGGCGCAAGCATGGCATTGAATGGAAGTTTCATAGTAGGAAAAACTCAGTAACGGTCCCAGATTTTCGCTTGGCAGATTACAATGGACTTAGAGAACACTTATCATCTGTGGACTGGGGTAATGAAGAGAACTATCAATATGACAGTTTTCTGAACACTATACATGCTGCCCAAAGAACATTTATCCCAAATAAAGAAATTAGATCGAATAGAAATGACCCAAAATGGATGAATAATAGGCTCAAATATCTTTTAGGGCAGAAGAAAGGAATTTATAGGCGCATAAAAAGAGGTGAGGGTCATCTTATAAATCAGTATACTGACATTAAGAGGGACGTTAAAAAGGGGATAAGAAAAGCTAAACGGGACTACGAAATTAAAGTTGCTAGGGATTTGATAACTAACCCAAAAAGTTTTTTCCAGGTGTATAGAACAAAAGTTAAAGATAAGATAGGTCCCCTTAAAAATAATTATGGGTATCTTACTGACAAAGAGAATGAAATGTGCTCTATTTTTAATAATTATTTTCTCTCGGTTTTCACTCAGGAAGACACTAATAATATCCCAAGAATTAGGTATTTTAGTGGGCCTGAAGAAGATAAATTATGTAGTATCACAGTCACTAGCGAAATGGTTATCAAACAGATAGACCGTTTGAAGCAAAATAAATCGCCAGGCCCTGATGAGCTTTTTTCAAGGGTTCTTAAGAAATGCAAAATGGAACTCTGTGAACCCTTAACTAACATTTTTAACCTATCTCTTCAAACAGGTGTAGTGTCTGATACGTGGAAGATGGCTAATGTAATTCCTATTTTTAAAGCAGGGGACAAGTCGTTACCATCAAATTACCGCCCAATAAGTCTAACATCAATTGTAGGCAAATTATTAGAGTCGATTATAGCTGATAACATAAGAAGCCATCTCGATAGGCATAATTTGATTAATGATACTCAACATGGATTCACCAGGGGCCGTTCCTGCCTAACTAATTTATTAACTTTTTTCAGTAAGGCTTTTGAGGTAGTTGATCATGATAAAGAATTCGATATTGTTTATTTGGATTTTAGTAAGGCTTTTGATAGAGTACCACTTCAGAGACTGTTAAAGAAAGTGGCTGCTCACGGCATTGGGGGTAAAGTGTTTTCATGGATCGAGTCATGGCTCACCAATAGGAAGCAGAGGGTGTGCATAAATGGGGTTAAATCGGAGTGGGGATCTGTAACAAGTGGCGTTTCACAGGGATCGGTTTTGGGCCCGTTGTTGTTTATAATATATATAAATGACCTTGACGAGGGAATTACTAGTGATATGAGCAAATTCGCTGATGACACGAAGATAGGTAGGATAATCGATTCAGACGTAGATGTCACGGAACTTCAGGAGGATTTAGACAAACTCAATTCCTGGTCAGAAAAATGGCAGATGCAGTTCAATGTAGATAAATGCAAAGTTCTAAAGCTCGGGAATGTTCATAACCCTAGCACCTACCAGCTTAATAATGTTGAACTCAGCCGTACAGAATGCGAAAAGGATATATGGGTTATGGTAAGCAGCAACCTCAAACCAAGTCAGCAATGCCTAAGCGTAAGAAATAAAGCAAATAGATTACTGGGATTTATATCAAGAAGTGTAAGCAACAGAAGTCCAGCGGTTATATTACAGCTTTATACATCATTAGTAAGGCCTCACCTAGATTATGCAGCTCAGTTCTGGTCTCCATTTTACAGAATGGATATAAATTCGTTAGAAAACATTCAGCGACGAATGACAAAGTTAATTCATAGCATTAGAAATCTTCCGTATGAAGAAAGATTGAAGACCCTTAAATTACATTCACTTGTAAGAAGAAGAATGAGGGGAGACATGATCGAGGTATATAAGTGGAAGATGGGTATTAATAAGGGGGATATAAATAAGGTATTGAGGATATCTCTAAAGAGAGAACCCGCAATAATGGATTCAAATTGGATAAATTTAGATTTAGAAAGGATATAGGAAAATATTGGTTTGGAAATAGGGTAGTTGATGAGTGGAACAGTCTGCCTAGTAGGGTTATTGAAGCAAGGACCTTGGGTAGTTTTAAATTTAGGTTGGATAAATTCATGAGTAAGAGGGGTTGGATTTGAGTGGGACTCGCACTTGAGTTAATAGAATCTTCAAAGCTTATTTCTTGGGTAGAATTGAAGATTAGGTTGGGCTATTATTCTGTTAGTGGGATGGATTGTGAAGGACCTGCCTAGTATGGGCCAACAGGCCTGCTGCAGTGTTCCTCCTTTCTTATGTTCTTATGAATGTATAGGACCTGCCTAGTATGGGCCAACAGGCCTGCTGCAGTGTTCCTCCTTTCTTATGTTCTTATGTTCTTATAATGGTTCACAGAGTTCCATTTTGCATTCCTTAAGAACCCTTGCAAAAAGCTCATCAGGATCCGGCGATTTATTTTGTTTCAGTCTGTCTAGTTGTTTCATAACCATTTCGCTAGTGACTGTGATATTATATAATTTATCTTCTTCTGGGCCTCTGTAAAAATAAAATTACTGGGATATTATTAGTGTCTTCCTGTGTGAAAACCGAGAGAAAATAATTATTAAAAATAGAGCACATATCATTCTCCTTGTCAGTAAGATGCCCAAAGTTATTTTTAAGGGGACCTATCTTATCCCTAACTTTTGATCTATAAACCTGGAAAAAACTTTTTGGGTTAGTTTTTGAATCCCTAGCAACTTTAATTTCATAGTCCCGTTTAGCTTTTCTTATCCCCTTTTTAACATCCCTCTTAATGTCAGTATACTGATTTATAAGATGACCCTCACCTCTTTTTATGCGCCTATAAATTCCTTTATTCTGCCCTAAAAGATACTTGAGCCTATTATTCATCCATTTTGGGTCATTTCTACTTGATCTAATTTCTTTATATGGGATAAATGTTCTTTGGGCAGCCTGTATAGTGTTAAGAAAACTGTCATATTGATACCTCTCTTCTTCACCCCAGTCCACATTTGATAAGTGTTCTCTAAGTCCATTATAATCTGCTAAGCGAAAATCTGAGACCGTTACTGAATTATCCCTACTATCATTCAACCATTCAATGCTAAAGGTAATTGACTTGTGGTCGCTTGAGCCGAGTTCCTCTGTAATTTCTAAATTATTAACAAGGGTTTCCTTGCTTGCCAGAACCAAGTCAAGTAGGTTATTTCCCCTTCTAGGTTCTGTCACAAACTGCTTCAAAAAGCAATCATGAACTACTTCTAAAAAGTCGTTAGATTCTAAATTCCCTGTCAAGAAATTCCAATTAATCTGACTAAAGATAAAGTCCCCTAGAATTACTACGTTATCGTGCCTTGTGGCCTTAACAATTTCCTCCCAAAGTAGTCTCCCTTGTTCCCTATCTAAGTTTGGAGGACGGTAAATCACGCCTAAAATCAATTTTTCACACCCCTCTGAAAATTCTATCCAGACTCTGTATGTGTTATTTCAGACTTTATACCCGTTTTTATGCAACAATTTAAATGATCACGGACATAGAGTGCCACCCCACCCCCCTTCCCGATACTTCTGTCTACTTGGAACAATTTAAAACCCTGAATGTGACATTCGGCAGGCATGTCTCAGTTATTGCAAAAACATCAATATTATCATTACTTGCAACTAATCTCAACTCGTCCATCTTATTCCTAGCACTACGACTATTGGTGTAATATACATTTAAAGACCCTCCTTTCTCTTTACCCTTCCTTCTCATTTCTGTTTTTCCACTATACCTATTACTGTCCTTGTCACCTAGTGCCACTGGCTTTCCAATACCCACCTTATTCTGCCTATAACTAGTTCTCCTTGAACTCATAATATTGCTACACTGAGACTTCACTGTTTTCCCCCCATAACCCATACCACTAACTTTTTCTAGTTTAAAGCCCTAACAGCTCCCTTCACTGCAGTTGCCAGTGCCCCCACCCCAGACCTAGATAAGTGAACCACATCCCTGGCATACATGTCACTTCTGCCATAGAAGAGGTCCCAGTTGTCAATTAATGTTACTGCATTTTCCTTACAGTATTTGTCCAGCCAGCAATTGACACCAATTGCCCTGGACAAACATTCATTTCCAACTCATCTCCTTGGCAAAATACCACATATGACAGTGTTTCCACCCTCACTCCTCACTCCTACGTCTGCCAACATCGTTGCCTCCAGCACTGAGACAGATAATAGGATTGCTCCTATTACCTCTCATGAAGTCGTCCAGACGGCAAATAATATCCTCCATCCCATCCCCAGGAAAGCAAACCCTCTGTCTCCTACTTCTATCTTTCAAGCAGAAGGCAATATACATGTACCTAATCTGACTATCCCCAACAAGAACAATGTTCTTACCTTCCTTTGTGTAATTCGTCGTGACGTTCTTAGTAGTCGATTCACATTCATCGGGTAGGACGGAGAATGGGTTCGATGTTTCCACAACAGTTTCCAGAATCTTCGTTGTTTCTACCTCTCCATCCGTCCTCTTGATCCTTAATTAACTTTGTCCCATGCATTCCAGTCACTGTCCAGATTCCTTTCTTGGCTTGAGGATTCACAACAGGAGGATTATTTCGAATCCTTTTGTTTTCCACAATCAGTCGCTGTATCTCAAGCTTAGCCACCCTCAGTTCTTCCTTTAGCTGCTGGCAGAGTTCCTCAAGATAAGACATGTTGTTCAGATTAACAGAGACCAGACTAGACACGTCTTCACAATGCAAAGATCACGACGCGCTTCTGATCGCGGGTATGGTTTGTTTGCAATCGTTCATTACGATTTCGTGATCCATTCTGTAAAATGGAGACCAGAACGAGCTGCGTAATCTAGTGAGGCCTTACTAATGTTGTATAAAGCTGTAGTGCAACGCTGGACTTCTGTTGCTTACACTTTTGATATAAATCCAGTAATCTATTTCCTTATTACGTCGCTTAGGCTGTGTCTAAATTGCTTGTTCATCCAAACTTTTCGCATTCAACGGCAAACTTCTACGTTATTAGCTGACAAATGTGGTTAACTGTCCTCAACTTTAACTGTGTCCAAACTTCAAACTGTGTCCACAACTTTATAACTGTGTCCTCCCAACTTTATAATGTGTCTCACAACTTCATAACTGTGTCCTCCACAACTTTATAACTGTGTCCTCCACAACTTTATAAGTGTGTCCTCCACAACTTCATAACTGTGTCCTCCACAACTTTATAACTGTGTCCTCCACAACTTCATAACTGTGTCCTCCACAACTTCATAACTGTGTCCTCCACAACTTTATAACTGTGTCCTCCACAACTTCATAACTGTGTCCTCACAACTTTATAACTGTGTCCTCACAACTTTATAACTGTGTCCTCCACAACTTTATAACTGTGTCCTCCACAACTTCATAACTGTGTCTCACAACTTCATAACTGTGTCCTCCACAACTTATAACTGTGTCCTCCACAACTTCATAACTGTGTCCACAACTTCATAACTGTGTCCACACTCATAACTGTGTCAACAACTTTATAACTGTGTCTCACAACTTTATAACTGTGTCCTCACAACTTATAACTGTGTCCTCCACAACTTTATAACTGTGTCCTCCACAACTTCATAACTGTGTCCTCCACAACTTCATAACTGTGTCCTCCACAACTTTATAACTGTGTCCTCCACAACTTCATAACTGTGTCCACCACAACTTCATAACTGTGTCCTCCACAACTTTATAACTGTGTCCACAACTTCATAACTGTGTCCACAACTTCATAACTGTGTCCACAACTTCATAACTGTGTCCACCTTCATAACTGTTCCACCTTCATAACTGTGTCACAACTTCATAACTGTGTCCACAACTTCCTAACTGTGTCCACAAGTTCATAACTGTGTCCACAACTTCATAACTGTGTCCATTCCTTCATAACTGTGTCCTCCACAACTTCATAACTGTGTCCACAACTTCATAACTGTGTCCACAACTTCATAACTGTGTCCAAACTCATAACTGTGTCACAACTTCATAACTGTGTCCACAACTTCATAACTGTGTCCACAACTTCATAACTGTGTCCACTCTTTCATAACTGTGTCCTCCACAACTTCATAACTGTGTCCACAACTTCATAACTGTGTCCACAACTTCATAACTGTGTCCACAACTTCATAACTGTGTCCACAACTTCATAACTGTGTCCACAACTTCATAACTGTGTCCACAACTTCATAACTGTGTCCACAACTTCATAACTGTGTCCACAACTTCATAACTGTGTCCACTCCTTCATAACTGTGTCCTCCACAACTTCATAACTGTGTCCACAACTTCATAACTGTGTCCACAACTTCATAACTGTGTCCACAACTTCATAACTGTGTCCACAACTTCATAACTGTGTCCACAACTTCATAACTGTGTCCACAACTTCATAACTGTGTCCACAACTTCATAACTGTATCTCCACACTTCTAACTGTGTCCAAACTTCATAACTGTGTCCACAACTTATACTGTGTCACAACTTCATAACTGTGTCCACAACTTCATAACTGTGTCCACAACTTCATAACTGTATCCACAACTTCATAACTGTGTCCTCCACAACTTCATAACTGTGTCCACAACTTCATAACTGTGTCCACAACTTCATAACTGTGTCCACAACTTCATAACTGTGTCCACAACTTCATAACTGTGTCCACAACTTCATAACTGTGTCCACAACTTTATAACTGTGTCCTCCACAACTTCATAACTGTGTCCACAACTTTATAACCGTGTCCTCCACAATTTCATAACTGTGTCCACAACTTCATAACTGTGTCCACACAACTTTATAACCGTGTCCTCCACAACTTCATAACTGTGTCCACAACTTTATAACCGTGTCCTCCACAACTTCATAACTGTGTCCACACAACTTCATAACTGTGTCCTCCACAACTTTATAACTGTGTCCACAACTTTATAACTGTGTCCTCCACAACTTCATAACTGTGTCCACACAACTTCATAACTGTGTCCACACAACTTTATAACTGTGTCCTCCACAACTTCATAACTGTGTCCACAACTTTATAACCGTGTCCTCCACAACTTCATAACTGTGTCCACAACTTTATAACTGTGTCCTCCACAACTTCATAACTGTGTCCACAACTTCATAACTGTGTCCACACAACTTTATAACCGTGTCCTCCACAACTTCATAACTGTGTCCACAACTTTATAACTGTGTCCTCCACAACTTCATTACTGTGTCCACAACTTTATAACTGTGTCCTCCACAACTTCATAACTGTGTCCACAACTTTATAACTGTGTCCTCCACAACTTCATAACTGTGTCCACAACTTCATAACTGTGTCCACACAACTTTATAACTGTGTCC
This sequence comes from Cherax destructor, assembly GCA_009830355.1. Lineage (NCBI taxonomy): Eukaryota > Metazoa > Arthropoda > Malacostraca > Decapoda > Parastacidae > Cherax > Cherax destructor. Next base: position 7,134 of record WNWK01012348.1, on the reverse strand, counting down.
ACACAACTTCATAACTGTGTCCACACAACTTTATAACTGTGTCCACACAACTTCATAACTGTGTCCTCCACAACTTCATAACTGTGTCCACACAACTATATAACTGTGTCCACAACTTCATAACTGTGTCCACACAACTTTATAACTGTGTCCTCCACAACTTCATAACTGTGTCCTCCACAACTTCATAACTGTGTCCACACAACTTTATAACTGTGTCCACACAACTTCATAACTGTGTCCACACAACTTCATAACTGTGTCCACACAACTTCATAACTGTGTCCACACAACTTTATAACTGTGTCCTCCACAACTTCATAACTGTGTCCACACAACTTTATAACTGTGTCCTCCACAACTTCATAACTGTGTCCACACAACTTCATAACTGTGTCCTCCACAACTTCATAACTGTGTCCACACAACTTCATAACTGTGTCCACAACTTCCTAACTGTCCTCCACACGCATCTAACTTCCACTTAGAAAGCTGCATCGCATCATCATTCTAGGAGGGTAACTAACGACACAAGAGAAAGTGGAGGTGGATGCTGTGGTAGCTGAGGTGGTGGTGCCCCAGGGCAAGAGTGAGAGCCGGGGTAATGCCCAGCCGACACTCTGTGCATGATATCCATACCACACGTGTACCTTTACCCTCTTGCTGGGAACCTGACTGTCTAATGTTAGTGGGATGGAATGTGAAGGACTTGACTAGTATGGGCCAACAGGCCTGCTGCAGTGTTCCTCCTTTCTCATGTTGTTATGTTTCCTTACACCTGTTGTCCATCTTCACCTAACAGTTAAATAGGTACCTGGGTGTTAGTGTGGGTCGCATCCTGGGACAAAATTAACCTAAGTTTCGGGAAATGCTCTGCATAACAATTGGCTTTCAATATAGTAGTAACATTGTAAAGTAAAGTAAAGGTTTATTTCTTTGTAAAGGTTACATTATGTAATTACAATTTTGGTTTGCTAAGTAGAAAGAAAGTCACTATCATGCCCGGGCATTTCGGGCAGATTTTTTAGCAAAATCCTAATTTCAAAAGTAGTCAGTGGATCCTTTACCAGTTCCGGTAGCGAGTGCCAGATCTTCGGCCCTTTATGTGCATAGCATTTTTGCATAGTGAAACTGACACGAGAGGTGTTGAAGAGTGCCTCGTGCCTTGTATTGTGACTGTGGAGGGTTTATAGTGGAATTTAATGTTCTGTATATGTAAAAGGCACAATAATATGAGTGTATGTTTTGTATATTTAGCAAGTTCAGGCTAATGAAAAGTGGTGGGGTGTGTTGTCTAGCAAAGGAGCTGGTAATCAACCACACTGCAGCTTTTTGCTGGGTTATTAAATGTTTAAGGTGGTTGGCTGTGATATAACCCCAGGCACAAATACCATAGGTGAGGTAAGGATATATTAAAGAGTGGTATAGGGTAAGAAGTGCTGTATGTGGTACATAGTATCAATTATGGTCTGTATACCTTGTACATGTACTTATTATTATTATTATTATTATTATTATTATTATTATTATTATTATTATTATTATTATTATTATTATTATTATTATTATTATTATTATTGTTGTTGTTATTATTATTATTATTAGTATTATTATTATTATTATTATTATTATTATTATTATTATTATTATTATTATTAATATATTATTATTATTATTATTATTATTATTATTATTATTATTATTATTATTATTATTATTATTATTATTATTATTATTATATCATTACCATTATAATTATATCATTATCATTATAATTATATCATTATCAGTTATATACCATTATTAGTAGCATTGAATATTATTATCATTATTATTATTATTATTATTATTATTATCATTATTACCCGCAAGTGAGGTCAGTGAGAAGCAGTATAGTGTGGCAGTAAGTCAGGTCACTATACAGCAGTGTAGTGCAACAGTTAGTCAGGTTAGTGTACAACAGTGTAATGTGCCAGCAAGTCAAGTCAGTGTAGAGCAGTGTAGTGAGGCAGCAATTCAGGTCAGTGTACAAAAGTGTACTGCAGCAGCAATTCAGGTCAGTGTACAGCAATGTAGTGCAGCAGTAAGTTAAGTCAGTGTTCAGCAGTATACTGTGCCAGAAAGTAAGGTCAGTGTACAGCAGTGTTGTGCAGTAGCAAGTCAGGTCAGTGTACAGCAGTGTTGTGCAGTAGCAAGTCAGGTCAGTGTACAGCAGGGTAGTTAGGCAGCAAGTCAGGCCAGTGTACAGCAGTGTAATGCAGCAGTAAGTCAGGTCAGTGTACAGCAGTGTAGTGCAGCAGTAAGTCAGGTTAGTGTACAGCAGTGTAGTGCAGCAGTAAGTCAGGCCAGTGTACAGCAGTGTAGTGCAGCAGTAAGTCAGGTTAGTGTACAGCAGTGTAGTGCAGCAGTAAGTCAGGTCAGTGTACAGCAGTGTAGTGCAGCAGTAAGTCAGGCCAGTGTACAGCAGTGTAGTGCAGCAGTAAGTCAGGTCAGTGTACAGCAGTGTAGTGCAGCAGTAAGTCAGGTTAGTGTACAGCAGTGTAGTGCAGCAGTAAGTCAGGTCAGTGTACAGCAGTGTAGTGCAGCAGTAAGTGAGGTCAGTGTACAGCAGTGTAGTGCAGCAGTAAGTCAGGTCAGTGTTCAGCAGTGTAGTGCAGCAGTAAGTGAGGTCAGTGTACAGCAGTGTAGTGCAGCAGTAAGTCAGGTTAGTGTACAGCAGTGCAGTGCAGCAGTAAGTCAGGTCAGTGTACAGCAGTGTAGTGCAGCAGTAAGTGAGGTCAGTGTACAGCAGTGTAGTGCAGCAGTAAGTTAGGTCAGTGTTCAGCAGTGTAGTGCAGCAGTAAGTCAGGCCAGTGTACAGCAGTGTAGTGCAGCAGTAAGTGAGGTCAGTGTACAGCAGTGTAGTGCAGCAGTAAGTCAGGCCAGTGTTCAGCAGTGTAGTGCAGCAGTAAGTCAGGCCAGTGTACAGCAGTGTAGTGCAGCAGTAAGTGAGGTCAGTGTACAGCAGTGTAGTGCAGCAGTAAGTCAGGTCAGTGTACAGCAGTGTAGTGCAGCAGTAAGTCAGGTCAGTGTACAGCAGTATAATGTGGCAACAAGTCAGGTCAGTTTCCAGCAGTGTAGTGCAGCTGTAAATTAGGTTAGTGTACATCAGTGTAGTGCAGCAGTAAGTCAGGTCAGTGTAGAGCAGTGTAGTTTAGCAGCAAGTCAGGTCAGTGTACAGCAGTGTAATGCAGCAGTAAGTCAGGTCAATGTACAGCAGTGTAGTGCAGCAGTAAGTCAGGTTAGTGTACAGCAGTGTAGTGCAGCAGTAAGTCAGGTCAGTGTACAGCAGTGCAGTGCAGCAGTAAGTCAGGTCAGTGTACAGCAGTGCAGTGCAGCAGTAGGTCAGGTCAGTGTACAGCAGTGTAGTGCAGCAGTTAATCAGGTCAGTGTACAGCAGTGCAGTGCAGCAGTAAGTCAGGTCAGTGTACAGCAGTGCAGTGCAGCAGTAAGTCAGGTCAGTGTACAGCAGTGCAGTGCAGCAGTAGGTCAGGTCAGTGTACAGCAGTGTAGTGCAGCAGTTAATCAGGTCAGTGTACAGCAGTGTAGTGCAGCAGTAAGTCAGGTCAGTGTACAGCAGTGTAGTGCAGCAGTAAGTCAGGTTAGTGTACAGCAGTGTAGTGCAGCAGTAAGTAAGGTTAGTGTACAGCAGTGTAGTGCAGCAGTAAGTCAGGTCAGTGTACAGCAGTGTAGTGCAGCAGTAAGTCAGGTCAGTGTACAGCAGTGTAGTGTGCCAGATAGTAAGGTCAGTGTACAGCAGTGTAGTGCGTCAGCAAGTCAGGTCAGTGTACAGCAGTATACTGGGGCAGTAAGTCAGGTCAGTGTACAGTAATGTAATGCAGCAGCAAGTCAGGTCAGTGTACAGCAGTGTAGTGCAGCAATAAGTCAGGTCAGTGTACAACAGTGTAGTGCAGCAGCAAGTCAGGCCAGTGTACAGCAGTATAGTGCAGCAGTAAGTCAGGTCAGTGTACAGCAGTGTAGTGCAGCAGCAAGTCAGGCCAGTGTACAGCAGTATAGTGCAGCAGTAAGTCAGGTCAGTGTACAGCAGTGTAGTGCAGCAGCAATTCAGGTTAGTGTACAACAGTTTAGTGCAGCAATAAGTCAGGTCAGTGTACAGCAGTGTAGTGCAGCAGTAAGTGAGGTTACTGTACAGCAGTGTAGTGCAGCAGTAAGTGAGTTCAGTGTACAGCAGTGTAGTGCAGCAGTAAGTCAGGTTAGTGTACAGCAGTGTAGTGCAGCAGTAAGTCAGGTTAGTGTACAGCAGTGTAGTGCAGCAGTAAGTGAGGTCACTGTACAGCAGTGTAGTGCAGCAGTAAGTCAGGTCAGTGTACAGCAGTGTAGTGCAGCAGTAAGTCAGGTCAGTGTACAGCAGTGTAGTGCAGCAGTAAGTGAGGTCACTGTACAGCAGTGTAGTGTAGCAGTAAGTCAGGTCAGTGTACAGCAGTGTAGTGCAGCAGTAAGTCAGGTCAGTGTACAGCAGTGTAGTGCAGCAGTAAGTCAGGTCAGTGTACAGCAGTGTAGTGCAGCAGTAAGTGAGGTCACTGTACAGCAGTGTAGTGTAGCAGTAAGTCAGGTTAGTGTACAGCAGTGTAGTGCAGCAGTAAGTCAGTTCAGTGTACAGCAGTGTAGTGCAGCAGTAAGTCAGGTTAGTGTACAGCAGTGTAGTGCAGCAGTAAGTCAGGTCAGTGTACAGCAGTGTAGTGCAGCAGTAAGTCAGGTCAGTGTTCAGCAGTGTAGTGCAGCAGTAAGTCAGGTCAGTGTGCAGCAATGTAGTGCAGCAGCAAGTCTGGTCAGTGTACAGCAGTGTAGTGCAGCAGTAAGTCAGGTCAGTGTACAGCAGTGTAGTGCAGCAGTAAATCTGGTTAGTGTACAGCAGTGTAGTGCAGCAGTAAGTGAGGTCAGTGTACAGCAGTGTAGTGCAGCAGTAAGTCAGGTCAGTGTACAGCAGTGTAGTGCCGCAGTAAGTGAGGTCAGTGTACAGCAGTGTAGTGCAGCAGTAAGTCAGGTCAGTGTACAGCAGTGTAGTGCAGCAGTAAGTCAGGTCAGTGTTCAGCAGTGTAGTGCAGCAGTAAGTCAGGTCAGTGTACAGCAGTGTAGTGCAGCAGTAAGTCAGGTTAGTGTACAGCAGTGTAGTGCAGCAGTAAGTCAGGTCAGTGTACAGCAGTGTAGTGCAGCAGTAAGTCAGGTCAGAGTACAGCAGCGAAGTGCAGCAGTAAGTAAGGTCAGTGTACAGCAGTGTAGTGCAGCAGTAATTCAGGTCAGTGTACAGCAGTGTAGTGCAGCAGTAAGTCAGGTCAGTGTACAGCAGTGAAGTGCAGCAGTAAGTCAGGTTAGTGTACAGCAGTGTAGTGCCGCAGTAAGTCAGGTCAGTGTACAGCAGTGTAGTGCAGCAGTAAGTCAGGTCAGTGTACAGCAGTGTAGTGCAGCTTTAAGTCAGGTCAGTGTACAGCAGTGTGAATGGGCAACCATAGCATACTTTTGTTGCTCCACATGACCTTTTTATTGCACCTGCCCTTGTTGTTGCACCCGACTTTGTTGTTGCACCCGACTTTGTTGTTGCACCTGTAATTGTTGTTGCACCTGACCTTGTTGTTGCACCCGACTTTGTTGTTGCACATGACCTTGTTGTTGCACGTTCCCTTGTTACTCCCGACTTTGTTGTTGCACCCGACTTTGTTGTTGCACCTGACATTGTTGTTGCACCTGACCTTGTTGCACCTGACTTTGTTGTTGAACCTGCCCTTGTTGTTGCACCTGACCTTGTTGTTGCACACGACTTTGTTGTTGCACCTGACCTTTTTGTTGCACCTGACCTTGTTGTTGCACGTTCCCTTGTTGTTTCACCCGACTTTGTTGTTGCACCTGACCTTGTTGTTGCACCTGACCTTGTTGTTGCTCCCGACTTTGTTGTTGCACATGACCTTGTTGTTGCACCTGACCTTGTTGTTGAACCTGCCCTTGTTGTTGCACCTGACCTTGTTGTTGCACACAACTTTGTTGTTGCACCTGACCTTGTTGTTGCACCTGACCTTGTTGTTGCACCTGCTCTTTTGTTGTTGCACCTGCTCTTTTGTTGTTGCACCTGCTCTTTTTGTTGCACCTGACCTTGTTATTGCACCTGACCTTGTTGTTGCACCCGACTTTGTTGTTGCACCTGACCTTGTTGTTGCACCTGACCTTGTTGTTGCACCTGACCTTGCTGTTGCACATGACCTTGATGTTGCATCTAACCTTGTTGTTGCACCTGACCTTGTTATTGCAACTGACCATGTTGTTGCACCTGAACTTGTTGTTGCACCTGACCTTGTTGTTGCAACTGACCTTGTTGTTGCACCTGACCTTGCTGTTGCAACTGACCTTGTTGTTGCACCTGACCTTATTGTTGCAACTGACCTTGTTGTTGCACCTGACCTTGTTGTTGCATCTGACCCTGTTACACCTGACCTTGTTGTTGCACCTGACCTTTTTCTTGCACCTGACCTTGGTGTTGTTGCTGACCTTGTTGCTGCTTCTGACCTTGTTGCTACATCGAACTTTGTTGCACCTTCCCTTTTTTGCACCTGGCCTTGTTACAGCTGACCTTGTGTCTGCACTAGACCTTCATGCACCGGACAATGTTGTTGCACCTTACCTTGTTTCATATGACCTTGTTTCTCCCGATGTTGTTGCTACACATGACCTTATTGCTGCACCTGACCTGGTTGCAGCACCTGACTGTTGTTGCAGCTGACCTTGTCATTGCACCTGATCTTGTTGTTGCACCTGGCATTGTTTCTGCACCTGACCTTGTTGTTGTATCTTACTTTGGGGCTACAACCTGACCTTTCTGTAAATGTGAGGGCTGTTGAACTTGGTAAGTTGGTTGGAGTGCGTGCTGGCAGAACCAACAGCCTGGTTGACCCACCACATTGAACATCACGGACAACACAGCTACATCGACCTTTATGCTTACATGTGCACTTCCCATGTGCACCTCGCATGTGCACTTCCCATATGCACATCTCATGTGCACCTCTCATGTGCACTTCCCATGTGCACTTCCCATGTGCACTTTTCATGTGCACCTCGCATGTGCACTTTCATGTGTACTTCCCA
>WNWK01012347.1:0-59992 GCA_009830355.1 Cherax destructor | reverse complement strand
TGGTGATCGTGCCCTGGTATTTTTTGTGAATATTTTTTTAGAATTTTGGTTATGTCTCACGCCTTAGTTGTAGGTGTATGTCTTAGATTTGGCTACATGTTATGGATTAGTTGGAGTGTGTGTTAGTTTTGGTAATGTCTCATGTCTTAGTTGTATGTGTTCATCTGTCTTGGTGTTTTATATTTTTGGATGTAATGATATAATATAGTTTGGTGGATCCTATATTTTTTGGGTGTGATGATATGTTGTAGCTTGTGGTTCTTATATTTTTGGTGTGATGATATGTTATAGTTGGTTGGTGGTGAATTGTGTCGTGGTATTTTTTGTGCTTTTATCGTATTTTGTGTAAATGACTTAAATTTTTGGGTATATTATAGTGTTCGTGGAGTGATGATAGAATATTGAAAACGAGTCTTTTCGTTCTTTTTATTGAAATCGAGAAAATTTCTACCCCATAGGGGGTAAATCTTGATCCGAGGAATTGGAGCAGGAATATTGGGGGGGATGGAAGTGAATTTGATGAAATTCCAAAGTAGGTAAGTCTTAGTTCAATTTACTTAAAGAGAGACCCTATAGGGTGTCTTTTCTGATGAATTAGTAAAAATGAGTCTTTTCATTCTTTTTATTGGAATCGAGAAAATTTATACCCCATAAGGAACTTGATCCAAGGAGATGGAGGGATGATAGCATATTGAAAAACGAGTCTTTTCGTTCTTTTTATAGAAATCAAGAAAAGTTTTACCATACCTCATAGAAGGTTATCGAGAAAAATGTATTATCGATATAAAAATTGTGTCTACTTCTCGAGTCAGGAATGTGTTTATCAGAAACAATGTTCAATTGATTGTGTGAAATTTTTAAGGGAAAATTTAAAATGTAACTCGAAAGGGGACCAGAAAGTAAATTGAAATGTCCAAAATCTAATTTGGAAATAACCAAAATGTTAGCTGGAGATGTTCAGTGAGTATTCAAAGTAATCTGTGAGTATTCATATATTGTTTGGATGTGGTCAAAGTAATCTGGGAGTGTTCTAATATTGTTTTTGGATGTGCTCAAAGTAATCTGGGAGTGTTCTAATGTAATTTGGAAATGTTCCAATGTTGTTTGGAAATGTTCCAATGTAATTTGGAAATGTTCCAATGTTGTTTGGAAATGTTTCAATGTTGTTTGGAAATGTTCCAATAGTAAAAACGTATTCATAGTTTTAGCGATCTTGTCCTAATGATCTTTTTTTGGACGAATTAGTAAAACGAGGAAAAATCAGTAATAGTGTTCTCGGTTGCTGATACGAGGGAATGTATATGAAAAATGTTCTTTGGAGATGGATTTTACTTTTTTTGGATGAATTAGTAAAACGGGAAAAAATTGAAATGAGTGATCTTAGTGGATTGAGATTAATGATCTTATAAAGTTGGTTATAATGATTTGAGGGGATGTTTATAAAAAATGTGATTATGATATGTCTTAGTTGGTTGGTGGTGACTGTGTTAGTTTTGGTAATGTGTCATGTTTAGAGTTATTTGAAGTTAAAGTTAGGTTAGGTTAAATGTTATTTGTGGTGTTTGATAGTGTTTTTGAGGGTATTCAAATGATGTATGAGATGTTGAGGGATGTGAGAATATTTCTTGAAAGTTATTGATTTAGCCTGTTACCTGAAAACGGGGAATATATGTGGGGTGTGATGGTGTTCAAACGATGATTTGGGAGTATTCAGAGGTGTTTTTGACGGTGTTCAATGGTGATTGTGTTTTTGAAAGTGTGTTTTAGTGATTACATTTTTTGATGAATTAGTAAAACGGGAAAAATATTGAGATGAGTGTACTTAGATAGTGGTTTTGTCATCTTAAAAAGTTGGTTATAGTGTTTTGAGGGAAAGTTTGATGTTGTTTTGGTGGTGTTCAATAGTGTTTTGGGTGCATTCAATGGCGTTTTGGTGGTGTTCAATGGTGTTTTGGGGAAATGTGTAAAAATGTGATCTTAGTGAAAGTATTCATAGGTTAAATGATCTTTATTTGGATGAATTAGTAAAACTGGAAAAAAAATTGAGATGAGTGTACTTAGATAGTGGTTTTGTCGTCTTAAAAAGTTGGTTATAGTGTTTTGAGAGAAAGTTTGATGGTGTTTTGGTGGTGTTCAATAGTGTTTTGGGTGCATTCAATGGCGTTTTGGTGGTGTTCAATGGTGTTTTGGGGGAATGTGTAAAAATGTGATCTTAGTGAAAGTATTCATAGGTTAAATGATCTTTTTTTTGGATGAATTAGTAAAACTGGAAAAAAAAATGAGATGAGTGATTTTGGGGCGAGTGTAGTTTGGTGTAAGAGGCGGAGAGAGAGAGAGCAGGTGAGGTCATGGCCTCAGGCGCTGGGGTGGGCCGTTGATGGGTGGGAGATGGGGTGTGTGTGTGTGGTAGAGAGCAGGTGAGGTCGTGACCTCAGGCGCTGGGGTGGATGAAACGTCTTAAAAATTCGTTGAATTGGATCGTTTTCTGATGAAATAGTAAAAAATATTGTGAGTTATAAGTGGAAAATCTTAAAGTGGGTATTAAAACGACTGAAAATTAACGTATTACCTGAAAACATGGAAAAATGTATCTTTTTAGACTGTTACCTGAAATCTTAATTCGTATTATGTTCATTTTAGTCAATGACTTGACTTACCCGTATGGGGACTTTTTATTGATACCTGAAAATGTTAATGTAAGACTGGAAAAATGTATCTTTTTACTTTGTTAGTTGAAATCTTAATTCGTGTTATGTTTTTCCTATGTTAATGTAAGACTGGAAAAAATTGTATCTTTCTATAATAATAAATAAATAAATGAAAAATGTGTATTAGTGTTAACCTAATTTTAGCTCGTTTAACTTAAAAAGAGACCCCATAGGGATGCTTGTCCGAGGAAATATTGTGACGTCACACACTTTTAATTCTTTTAACATAATTTTAGCTCGTTTAACTTAAAAACAGACCCTATAGGGATACTTGATTGAACTTGTTGGCAACCCAGTGATGACGTCGCATCACACCACTTTTAATTCTTTTAACATAATAAGGGAAAGATACTTGATTGAACTTGTTGTACTCTTCTCATGTTTAAGCTTGTCCGAGGAAATATTGTGACGTCACTGACCACCAAGAGGGTGTGGGCGGGACTTTTTGATGAATTAGTAAAAACGAGTCTTTTCGTTCTTTTTATTGGAATCGAGGAAATTTCTACCCCATAGGGGGTAAATCTTGATCCAAGGAAGTGGAGTAGGGGTTTTTGGGGGGATGGAAGTGAATTTGATGAAATTCAAGTCTTAGTTCAATTTACTTAAAGAGAGACCTCATAGGGTGTCTTTTCTGATGAATTAGTAAACTGTGAAATATTATACCCCATAAGGAACTTGATCCAAGGAGATGGAGGAATGATAGAATATTGAAATCGAGTCTTTTCGTTCTTTTTATTGAAATCGAGAACATTTCTACCCCATAGGGAGTTACCATATCTCTGACTCTCCATAGAGGTCAAGTAAAAAATATCAGAAGTAATATTGAAAAAATGAAAAATTTGAAAAAAAAATTCGAAAAAAAATCGAGAAGCGGGGGCGATCCGCAGCAGAAGGCGCTGCAGAAGGGCTTGGGGCCGAGCGCGGGCAAGGGGCGCGGCGGGGGCGCGGGCGGGTGGGCGCGAAAAAAAAAAAAAAAAAAAAAAGGGTGGGGCGGAAGTTGGGGGATCGGAAGTGGGGGTCGACCGGAAGTGGGGGTGACTGGAAGGGGGCGGACCGGAAGTATCTACTTCCGAGCCATACAGAAGAACCCTATACTATATATATATATATATATATATATATATATATATATATATATATATATATATATATATATATATATTATGGTGCCAAATAGATCAAACTGGTCAGTTAGCAAGAACTCATTTAAAATTAAGTCCTTTCTAAAATTTCTCTTATACTTTTAAAGATATAGATTTTTTTTCATTTATGAGTATGTGTGTGTATGTATGTGTGTGTGTGTACTCACCTATTTGTGGTTGCAGGGGTCGATTCATAGCTCCTGGCCCCGCCTCTTCACTGATTGCTACTAGGTCCTCTCTCTCCCTGCTCCATGAGCTTTATCAAACCTCGTCTTAAAACTATGTATGGTTCCTGCCTCCACTACGTCACTTTCTAGGCTATTCCACTTCCTGACAACTCTATGACTGAAGAAATACTTCCTAACATCCCTTTGACTCATAGGAGTCTTCAACGTCTAACTGTGACCCCTTGTTTCTGTGTCCCTTCTCTGGAACATCTTGTCTCTGTCCACCTTATCTATTTCTCGCAGTATTTTATATGTCTTTATCATGTATCCCCTAACCCTCCTGTCCTCTAGTGTCGTCAGGCCGATTTCCCTTAACCTTTCTTCGTAGGACAATCCCCTTAGCTCTGGGACTAGTCTTGTTGCAAACCTCTGCACTTTCTCTAATTTCCTGACGTGCTTGACCAGGTGTGGGTTCCAAACTGGTGCTGCATACTCCAGTATGGGCCTGACGTATATGGTGTACAGAGTCTTGAACGATTCCTTAGTGATTGATGTGTGCCTCAGGAGATGTGCTCGGTATTATACTCACCCCAAGATGTTTTTCATTGAGTGAGGTTTGCAGTCTTTGGCCACCTAGATTATACTCTGTCTGCGGTCTTCTTTGCCCTTCCCCGATCTTCATGACTTTACATTTGGCAGGGTTAAATTCAAGGAGCCATTTACTGGACCAGGCTTGTAGCCTGTCTAGGTCTCTTTGTAGTCCTACCTGATCCTCAACTGATTTAATTCTTCTCATTAACTTCACATCATCTGCAAACAGGGACACTTCTGAGTCTATCCCTTCCGTTATGTCATTCACATATACCAAAATCAGTACAGGTCCTAGGACTGACCCTTGTGGAACCCCACTCGTCACAGGTGCCCACTCTGACACCTCGTAACGTTCCATGAATCGTTGTTGCCTCCCTGTCAGATATTCTCTGATCCATTGCAGTGACTTTCCTGTTACGTGTGCCTGATCCTCTAGCTTTTGCATTAACCTCTTGTGAGGAACTGTGTCGAACGCCTTCTTGCAGTCCAAGAAAATGCAGTCTATCCACCCCTCTCTCTCGTGTCTTACTTCTGTTACCTTGTCATAAAACTCCAGTAGGTTTGTGACACAGGATTTTCCTTCCCTGAAACCGTGCTGGTTGTCGTTTATAAGCTTGTGTCTTTGTAGATGTTCCACCACTCTCCTCCTGATGATCTTCTCAATGACTTTGCATACTATACACGTCAGTGACACAGGTCTGTAGTTTAATGCCTCGTGTCTGTCTCCTTTCTTAAAAATTGGGACTACATTTGCCATCTTCCACACCTCAGGTAGTTGCCCAGTTTCAATGGAAGTGTTGAAGATTTTGTTAGTGGCACACTTAACATCTCTGCTCCCTTTCTAAGGACCCACGGAGAAATGTTGTCAGGTCCCACCGCTTTTGAGGTATCGAGTTCACATAGCAGCTTCTTCACCTCCTCCTTGGTTGTGTGTATTTCATCCAGCACTTGTTGGTATACCTCCCTATTCTGAATTCCTGGAGTCCTTCCTGTCTCCTCTGTAAATACTTCTTTAAATCTCATGTTGAGCTCCTCACATACCTCTTGGTCGTTTCTTGTGAACTCCCCACCTTCCTTCCTCAGCCTGATTACCTGGTCCTTGACTGTTGTTTTCCTCCTGATGTGGCTGTACAACAGTTTCGTGTCAGACGTGACTTTAGATGCTATATCATTTTCGTATTGTCGCTGAGCCTCCCTTCTTACCTGTGCATATTCGTTTCTGGCTCTTCGGCTAATCTCTTTATTTTCCTGGGTCCTTTGTCTTCTGTACTTTTTCCATTCTCTAGTGCACTTAGTTTTTGCCTCCCTACACCTTTGGGTGAACCAAGGACTCGTTCTGGTCTTCCCGTTACTTCTGTTTCCCTTGGGGACAAACCTCTCCTCTGCCTCTTTGCATTTGGTTGTCACATATTCCATCATTTCTTTTACTGGTTTTCCTGCCAATTCTCTCTCCCACTGAACGTCTTGTAGGAAGTTCCTCATGCCTGTGTAGTCCCCCCTTTTGTAGTTTCGTTTCTCCCTTCCTATTCCTGCTCCCTTCTCCACTTGTAGCTCAACTATATAATCAAAACACAGAACCAAATGATCACTAGCTCCAAGGGGTCTTTCATACGTGATATACTCGATGTCCGAACTACTCAAGGTGAATACTAGGTCCAGTCTTGCTGGATCATCCCCACCTCTCTCTCTGGTAGTGTCTCTAACATGTTGATGCATGAGGTTTTCCAGTACCACATCCATCATCTTGGCTCTCCATGATTCAGGACCTCAATGGGGCTCCAGGTTTTCCCAGTCAATCTCCTTGTGATTGAGATCACCCATAACTAGTAACTTTTCTCTCCCCATGTGGGCTCTTCTGGCCACCTCGGCTAGTGTGTCTACCATTGCTCTGTTGCTCTCGTCGTATTCATCTCTTGGCCTTCTGCAGTTCTGTGGCGGGTTGTACATTATGTATGTGTGTGTGTGTATGTATGTGTGTGTGTGTGTGTGAGAGAGAGTATGTGTACTCACCTAGTTGTGGTTGCAGGGGTCGAGTCACAGTGTGTATGTATGTGTGTGTTTGTATGTGTGTGTGTGTACTCACCTAATTCACCTAATTGCGGTTGCAGGGGTCGAGTCATTGCTCCTGGCCCCGCCTCTTCACTGGTCGCTACTAGGTCACTCTTCCTGCTCCATGAGCTTTATCATACCTTTTCTTAAAGCTATATATGGATCCTGCCTCCACTACATCACTTCTCAGACTATTCCAATTCCTGACAACTCTGTGACTGAAGAAATACTTCCTAGCATCCCTGTGATTCATCTGAGTCTTCAACTTCCAACTGTGACCCCTTGTTGCTGTGTCCCATCTCTGAAACATCCTGTCTCTGTCCACCTTGTCGATTCCTCTCAGTATTTTATATGTCGTTATCATATCTTCCCTATCTCTCCTGTCCTCCAGTGTCGTCAGGTCGATTTCCCTTAACCTCTCCTCGTAGGACATACCCCTTAGCTCCGGGACTAGTCGTGTCGCAAACCTTTCCACTTTCTCGTTTCCTTACGTGCTTGGCTAGGTGTGGGTTCCAAACTGGTGCTGCATACTCCAATATAGGCCTAACGTACACGGTGTACAGTGTCCTGAATGATTCCTTATTAAGATGTCGGAATGCTGTTATAAGGTTTGCTAGACGCCCGTATGCTGCAGCAGTTATTTGGTTGATGTGCGCCTCAGGAGATGTGCCAGGTGTTATACTCACCCCAAGATCCTTTTCCTTGAGTGAGGTTTGTAGTCTCTGGCCTCCTAGACTGTACTCCGTCTGCGGTCTTCTTTGCCCTTCCCCAATCTTCATGACTTTGCACTTGGTGGGGTTGAACTTCAGGATCCAATTTCTTGACCATTCCTGCAGGCTGTCCAGATCCCTTTGTAGTTCTGCCTGTGTGTGTGGCAGGCTGGATGGCTCAGTATGGGAGAGGGCTGAGTGGAAAGGCATGTAGTGGCAGGCTGGATGGCTCAGTGTGGGAGAGGGCTGAGTGGGAAGGCTTGTAGTGGCAGGCTGGATGGCTCAGTGTGGGAGAGGGCTGAGTGGGAAGGCTTGTAGTGGCAGGCTGGATGGCTCAGTGTGGGAGAGGGCTGAGTGGAAAGGCATGCAGTGGCAGGCTGGATGGCTCAGTGTGGGAGAGGGCTGAGTGGTAAGGCTTGTAGTGGCAGGCTGGATGGCTCAGTGTGGGAGAGGGCTGAGTGGAAAGGCATGTAGTGGCAGGCTGGATGGCTCAGTGTGGGAGAGGGCTGAGTGGGAAGGCTTGTAGTGGCAGGCTGGATGGCTCAGTGTGGGAGAGGCTGAGTGGAAGGCTTGTATGGCAGGCTGGATGGCTCAGTGTGGGAGAGGCTGAGTGGAAACTGTAGTGGCAGGCTGGATGGCTCAGTGTGGGAGAGGGCTGAGTGGGAAGGCTGTAGTGGCAGGCTGGATGGCTCAGTGTGGAGAGGGCTGATGGGAAGGCTAGTAGTGGCAGGCTGGATGGTCAGTGAGAGGGCTGAGTGGAAGGCTGTAGTGCAGGCTGGATGGCTCAGTGTGGAAGAGGGCTGAGTGGGAAGGCTGTAGTGGCAGGCTGGATGGCTCAGTGTGGGAGAGGGCTGAGTGGAAGGCTTGTAGTGGCAGGCTGGATGGCTCAGTGTGGAGAGGGCTGAGTGGAAGGCTGATAGTGCAGGCTGGATGGCTCAGTGTGGAGAGGGCTGAGTGGGAAGGCTAGTAGTGGCAGGCTGGATGGCTCAGTGTGGGAGAGGCTGAGTGGGAAGGCTGGTAGTGGCAGGCTGGATGGCTCATTGTGGAGAGGGCTGAGTGGGAAGGCTTGTAGTGGCAGGCTGGATGGCTCAGTGGGAGAGGCTGAGTGGGAAGGCTGTAATGACAGTGATGGTAGTGGGAGAGGCTGAGTGGGAAGGCTAGTAGTGGCAGGCTGGATGGCTCATGTGGGAGAGGCTGAGTGGGAAGGCTAGTAGTGGCAGGCTGGATGGCTCAGTGGGAGAGGGCTGAGTGGAAGGCTGTAGTGGCAGGCTGGATGGCTCAGTGTGGGAGAGGGCTGAGTGGAAGGCTGTAGTGGCAGGCTGGATGCTCATTGTGGAGAGGGCTGAGTGGGAAGGCTGTAGTGGCAGGCTGGATGGCTCATGTGGGAGAGGCTGAGTGGAAGGCTGTAGTGGCAGGCTGGATGGCTCAGTGGAGAGGGCTGAGTGGGAAGGCTGTAGTGCAGGCTGGATGGCTCATGTGGAGAGGGCTGAGTGGGAAGGCTAGTAGTGGCAGGCTGGATGCTCATTGTGGGAGAGTGCTGAGTGGAAGGCTAGTAGTGGCAGGCTGGATGGCTCATTGGGAGAGGGCTGAGTGGAAGGCTAGTAGTGCAGGCTGGATGGCTCATTGGGAGAGGGCTGAGTGGGAAGGCTAGTAGTGGCAGGCTGGATGGCTCAGTGTGGGAGAGGCTGAGTGGAAGGCTAGTAGTGGCAGGCTGGATGGCTCAGTGTGGGAGAGGGCTGAGTGGGAAGGCTGTAGTGGCAGGCTGGATGGCTCATTGTGGGAGAGGGCTGAGTGGGAAGGCTAGTAGTGGCAGGCTGGATGACTCATTGTGGGAGAGGGCTGAGTGGAAGGCTGTAGTGGCAGGCTGGATGGCTCATTGTGGAGAGGGCTGAGTGGAAGGCTGTAGTGGCAGGCTGGATGGCTCATGTGGGAGAGGGCTGAGTGGGAAGGCTAGTAGTGGCAGGCTGGATGGCTCAGTGTGGGAGAGGGCTGAGTGGGAAGGCTAGTAGTGGCAGGCTGGATGGCTCAGTGTGGGAGAGGCTGAGTGGGAAGGCTAGTAGTGGCAGGCTGGATGGCTCATGTGGGAGAGGGCTGAGTGGGAAGGCTAGTAGTGGCAGGCTGGATGGCTCATTGTGGAGAGGGCTGAGTGGGAAGGCTAGTAGTGGCAGGCTGGATGGCTCATTGTGGGAGAGGGCTGAGTGGGAAGGCTAGTAGTGGCAGGCTGGATGGCTCATGTGGGAGAGGCTGAGTGGGAAGGCTAGTAGTGGCAGGCTGGATGGCTCATGTGGGAGAGGGCTGAGTGGGAAGGCTAGTAGTGGCAGGCTGGATGGCTCATTGTGGGAGAGGGCTGAGTGGGAAGGCTAGTAGTGGCAGGCTGGATGGCTCATTGTGGGAGAGGGCTGAGTGGGAAGGTTAGTAGTGGCAGGCTGGATGACTCATTGTGGGAGAGGGCTGAGTGGGAAGGCTAGTAGTGGCAGGCTGGATGGCTCATTGTGGAGAGGGCTGAGTGGGAAGGCTAGTAGTGGCAGGCTGGATGACTCATTGTGGGAGAGGGCTGAGTGGGAAGGCTAGTAGTGGCAGGCTGGATGGCTCATTGTGGGAGAGGGCTGAGTGGGAAGGCTAGTAGTGGCAGGCTGGATGGCTCAGTGTGGGAGAGGGCTGAGTGGGAAGGCTAGTAGTGGCAGGCTGGATGGCTCATTGTGGGAGAGGGCTGAGTGGGAAGGCTAGTAGTGGCAGGCTGGATGACTCATTGTGGAGAGGGCTGAGTGGGAAGGCTAGTAGTGGCAGGCTGGATGGCTCATTGTGGGAGAGGGCTGAGTGGGAAGGCTAGTAGTGGCAGGCTGGATGGCTCATTGTGGGAGAGGGCTGAGTGGGAAGGCTAGTAGTGGCAGGCTGGATGGCTCAGTGTGGGAGAGGGCTGAGTGGGAAGGCTAGTAGTGGCAGGCTGGATGGCTCATTGTGGGAGAGGGCTGAGTGGGAAGGCTAGTAGTGGCAGGCTGGATGACTCATTGTGGGAGAGGGCTGAGTGGGAAGGCTAGTAGTGGCAGGCTGGATGGCTCAGTGTGGGAGAGGGCTGAGTGGGAAGGCTAGTAGTGGCAGGCTGGATGGCTCAGTGTGGGAGAGGGCTGAGTGGGAAGGCTAGTAGTGGCAGGCTGGATGGCTCAGTGTGGGAGAGGGCTGAGTGGGAAGGCTAGTAGTGGCAGGCTGGATGGCTCATTGTGGGAGAGGGCTGAGTGGGAAGGTTAGTAGTGGCAGGCTGGATGACTCATTGTGGGAGAGGGCTGAGTGGGAAGGCTAGTAGTGGCAGGCTGGATGGCTCATTGTGGAGAGGGCTGAGTGGGAAGGCTAGTAGTGGCAGGCTGGATGACTCATTGTGGGAGAGGGCTGAGTGGGAAGGCTAGTAGTGGCAGGCTGGATGGCTCATTGTGGGAGAGGGCTGAGTGGGAAGGCTAGTAGTGGCAGGCTGGATGGCTCAGTGTGGGAGAGGGCTGAGTGGGAAGGCTAGTAGTGGCAGGCTGGATGGCTCATTGTGGGAGAGGGCTGAGTGGGAAGGCTAGTAGTGGCAGGCTGGATGACTCATTGTGGGAGAGGGCTGAGTGGGAAGGCTAGTAGTGGCAGGCTGGATGGCTCATTGTGGGAGAGGGCTGAGTGGGAAGGCTAGTAGTGGCAGGCTGGATGGCTCATTGTGGAGAAGGGCTGAGTGGGAAGGCTAGTAGTGGCAGGCTGGATGGCTCAGTGTGGGAGAGGGCTGAGTGGGAAGGCTAGTAGTGGCAGGCTGGATGACTCATTGTGGGAGAGGGCTGAGTGGGAAGGCTAGTAGTGGCAGGCTGGATGACTCATTGTGGGAGAGGGCTGAGTGGGAAGGCTAGTAGTGGCAGGCTGGATGACTCAGTGTGGGAGAGGGCTGAGTGGGAAGGCTAGTAGTGGCAGGCTGGATGGCTCAGTGTGGGAGAGGGCTGAGTGGGAAGGCTAGTAGTGGCAGGCTGGATGACTCATTGTGGGAGAGGGCTGAGTGGAAGGCTAGTAGTGGCAGGCTGGATGACTCATTGTGGGAGAGGGCTGAGTGGGAAGGCTAGTAGTGGCAGGCTGGATGGCTCAGTGTGGGAGAGGGCTGAGTGGGAAGGCTAGTAGTGGCAGGCTGGATGGCTCAGTGTGGGGGAGGGCTGAGTGGGAAGGCTAGTAGTGGCAGGCTGGATGACTCATTGTGGGAGAGGGCTGAGTGGGAAGGCTAGTAGTGGCAGGCTGGATGGCTCAGTGTGGGAGAGGGCTGAGTGGGAAGGCTAGTAGTGGCAGGCTGGATGGCTCAGTGTGGGAGAGGGCTGAGTGGGAAGGCTAGTAGTGGCAGGCTGGATGACTCAGTGTGGGAGAGGGCTGAGTGGGAAGGCTGATAATGACAGGGTGGATGGCTTAGTGTGGGAGAGGGCTGAGTGGGAAGGCTAGTAGTGGCAGGCTGGATGGCTCAGTGTGGGAGAGGGCTGAGTGGGAAGGCTAGTAGTGGCAGGCTGGATGGCTTAGTGTGGGAGAGGGCTGAGTGGGAAGGCTAGTAGTGGCAGGCTGGATGGCTCAGTGTGGGAGAGGGCTGAGTGGGAAGGCTAGTAGTGGCAGTCTGGATGGCTCAGTGTGGGAGGGCTGAGTGGGAAGGCTAGTAGTGGCAGGCTGGATGGCTCAGTGTGGGAGAGGGCTGAGTGGGAAGGCTAGTAGTGGCAGGCTGGATGGCTCAGTGTGGGAGAGGGCTGAGTGGGAAGGCTAGTAGTGGCAGGCTGGATGGCTCAGTGTGGGAGAGGGCTGAGTGGGAAGGCTAGTAGTGGCAGGCTGGATGGCTCAGTGTGGGAGAGGGCTGAGTGGGAAGGCTAGTAGTGGCAGGCTGGATGGCTCAGTGTCGTGGCTAATTGTTGACATGGGATTGTTTCCGGTGTGAGTGAGGCGTCATGTGGGCCTGGCCACCGCCGCTGCCTCCGCCGTCACCCACTGCTGCGTAACGGTCTTTACTCTTAGCCCCTCCCCATTCTTATTCCTCGTTTTTCCCTTCCACTCTCACCATTACCCTTTTTAATTCTTCACTCTCTCTCCCCTCTTCCCTCTTACCCACTTACTATATCTCCCCTTCCCTCTCTCACCCCTTTAGCTCCCCTCTCCCCTCTCACTTCCTCTTTCACCCACTCTCACTCCCTATTTCTCCCATCTCTCTCACTTCCTATTTTGCCTATCTTTCTCACTCCCTATTTCACCCATCTCTCTCACTTCCTCTTTCGCCCATCTCTTTCACTCCCTATCTCAACCCTCCCTTCTCTCATCTTCACTATTTCACCTATCCCCTCATTCCTCCCTTCCCTCTCTTGCTCCCTTACTCACCCATACTCTTTCACTCATCTCTCATCCCACCCTTTCACACATCTCTCTCACCCCTCCCTCTCACTCATCTCTTTTCTCACTTCTCCCTCATCTCTTTCCTCGCCTCTTTCTCTCCCCTCTCACGCCTCACTTGTCTTACTCTACCCTTCTCTTATCCCTCCCATCTTTTACCCTTCCATCCCTTTAGCATTCACCTTTTCCTTACCCTCGAAAGAGGTACTTCTAGGTTTGCAAAGGACGTGTAGCTTTGCACAGGATTCACAAAAGTACCGAAGGTATTGAATAGTAGCCAGGAGGACACAGGGCTTCTCATGGATAGTCTACCAAGGATTTATAAAGAATGGTAGGAAAAAGAGGATACAAGAAACTGGGACCCCCAAAAAAAAAAAAAAATGGGGGAGACTACCTCAGAGCGGGAATGTGAAAGAGAGGTTTTTAATAATTGTATTTAAATTTCAGCCTACGGCTCTTATATGATTGCAGACTCACTGGAGGAGGTACAGGTAACCAGTACAGCATCTCCCAGGACCTCCATCCCTAGTACGGACTCTTCTATAGATTCAGTAGCACATTAGTCAATTGCATTTACTCTGAACGAGATGATTTCCAAATCAAAGTGTGTAGGTACTACGCCTTGGGAATTTGCAAATATGGACGAACTGAAAAAAAAAAATGAAAAGTGCCAAAGAAATGCTGTTCTCTCTTTTGACTACAGAAGTATGTCATTCCAAGACCTGCACATACTCCCACCCTAGTTATTATACTCGGATTCAAACCACCAAATACAACTTCCCAGCATTTCAAAGACCAACTGTTACACCCTTTGTTCACCATTTTTCAAAGGGTCAGTTGTTTAATGTATAATTTCGGTTTTTTCACTTAATATTATGTTATTTGTATCCTTATTAGTAGCTAAAATAAGGATGCTTTACTTTATAACATTATCTGGCCATGAATTGCTTAGCTTTGTACATAGGTAGGATGTTTAAATATTGTAAACTGCTGGTGCAGCATGGTTAAGCACCAGCAGACAATTTGAGTTGTTCAACCCCTTCTCAGAGAGAGTTAAGGTTGGCTAGTAAAGCCTTACCTTGTTCAGTTCACAACTTGCCTTACTAGAGGAAGCATCTACTGGAGAAACTGGCTTTTAGCCACTCTACATTTCTTCAGAAGTCCCCAGTGTCTTCGAAGCCCTTTACTAGGGTATAGCCCAGCCAGAGGAGTAAGAACTCTTGACGAAATTAGAAAAGAGTTTAAAAGAGTCTAAGTGCTACGTTTTTATGGACTCTGATATAGGGAAAGTTTAAGGAGTAATTGTCCCCTTGGAAGAACTCTGTTATTTGCGTCAGTGTGTCGTTTAGGCTTGTAAATTCCTGTCTCTGTACTTTATATATATATATATATATATATATATATATATATATATATATATATATATATATATATATATATATATTGTGACTCCTCGGGAGGGAGTCTAGAAACTGTCTAGTGCAAGTTATAATGATTTAATGTATTATAAGTGTGATAATAAGGGTACTGATATAAGTTTTACTCATAGTGATTGCAATATTAGAAATTATGTTTTAAAGATTGAATTATTTAATTCACTATAGAAAGTTTAAGTGATTATTAACACTGTTAATAAAACGAGGAGAAACCTAATAGATTAATTTTCTTTAACAAGTGAACCCTGTTTATTGTGACCCTTATGTGATAATCTTTTTCTTTTGTTACGAGAACCACCTCTAAAACAAAGTAGTCTACAGGCTATGTTCGTAACACCAACTGTTCAAAATTGTGTACTATCCCGAAAACATAAACCCAGTTCAAAATATCCTATTGCTTGGAGACTTCAGTTTACGACGCGTAATATGGAAGAATCTAGTAAAGACTAATAGCATGAAAATTAGACACATATGCAACATCTGGGTACCTTTAATGTCAACGTTTCGCCATCCTGTGGTTTTATCAATACAAATTCTAGGACATAATTTGAAGACAGTAGAACTATATACAAAAGATGAGGTAATCAGTCTCTCAGCCTTGGAGTTGATGTGAAGAACACCGTAGTCGTGAAGGTTCTTCACAACGTTGGTGTGAAGAGCACCGTAGTCGTGAAGGTTCTTCACAACGTTGGTGTGAAGAGCACCGTAGTCGTGAAGGTTCTTCACAACGTTGGTGTGAAGAGCACCGTAGTCGTGAAGGTTCTTCACAACGTTGGTGTGAAGAGCACCGTAGTCGTGAAGGTTCTTCACAACGTTGGTGTGAAGAGCACCGTAGTCGTGAAGGTTCTTCACAACGTTGATGTGAAGAGCACCGTAGTCGTGAAGATTCTTCACAACGTTGATGTGAAGAGCACCGTAGTCGTGAAGATTCTTCACGACGTTGATGTGAAGAGCACCGTAGTCGTGAAGATTCTTCACGACGTTGATGTGAAGAGCACCGTAGTCGTGAAGATTCTTCACAACGTTGATGTGAAGAGCACCGTAGTCGTGAAGATTCTTCACGACGTTGGTGTGAAGAGCACCGTAGTCGTGAAGATTCTTCACGACGTTGGTGTGAAGAGCACCGTAGTCGTGAAGATTCTTCACGACGTTGGTGTGAAGAGCACCGTAGTCGTGAAGAATCTTCACGACGTTGGTGTGAAGAGCACCGTAGTCGTGAAGATTCTTCACGACGTTGGTGTGAAGAGCACCGTAGTCGTGAAGATTCTTCACGACGTTGGTGTGAAGAACACCGTAGTCGTGAAGATTCTTCACGACGTTGGTGTGAAGAGCACCGTAGTCGTAAAGATTCTTCACGACGTTGGTGTGAAGAGCACCGTAGTCGTGAAGATTCTTCACGACGTTGGTTGAACCACCGTAGTCGTGAAGATTCTCAGACGTTGTGAAACACCGTAGTCGTGAAGATTCTTCACGACGTTGGTGTGAAGAGCACCGTAGTCGTGAAGATTCTTCACGACGTTGGTGTGAAACACCGTAGTCGTGAAGATTCTTCACGACGTTGGTGTGAAGAGCACCGTAGTCGTGAAGATTCTTCACGACGTTGGTGTGAAGAGCACCGTAGTCGTGAAGATTCTTCACGACGTTGGTGTGAAGAGCACCGTAGTCGTGAAGATTCTTCACAACGTTGGTGTGAAGAGCACCGTAGTCGTGAAGATTCTTCACGACGTTGGTGTGAAGAGCACCGTAGTCGTGAAGATTCTTCACAACGTTGGTGTGAAGAGCACCGTAGTCGTGAAGATTCTTCACAACGTTGGTGTGAAGAGCACCGTAGTCGTGAAGATTCTTCACAACGTTGGTGTGAAGAGCACCGTAGTCGTGAAGATTCTTCACAACGTTGGTGTGAAGAGCACCGTAGTCGTGAAGATTCTTCACGACTGTTTCGGATGAACGGTCTCACTCTACTGAACTACTAAGCCTTTACAACTAATTCGCCTTATGCCTGCAAATAACAGAACCGACTACACTAGAAAATAGTCATGAAACGATACCAAAAATTTTGCCGGTACTGATACTCCATTGTAGACTTATACCGTCAAAATCAGCTGGTACCTACTGATATCATTAAAATTTGACGCTACCTATGAGCGAAGACTACGGATAGCAGAGCTCCTCAAAGCAGTAGACTTTCTGAAGAACGAAAAGTAACAGAAATGTAAAGTGTCGAGCTCAGATTGCATCATAGAGAGTCCAGAAGAGACAGAGGTAAAATAGAAGTAAAATAGAGAAATTCAGAATACTTTTTGTTAGTAAAATCCAGGTAAAAAACAACACCTATTACTGGGTCTTTGATTAAATACTTAAGTCCCAGTGCGAATCTGTTCAGTGAACCACTAACCAGCCTGAAGACTGACGACCCAGATAAGTTATCTATTAACGAGATGCAAAATGCTCCAGACCTCTAAATAATCTCTGATATAACCTTAAAACCACTTGACTTCAAAGAAGTCACTTTTGTAACTTGTCATGAGTAAAAATAACATATCACGGGTGGGGTTCGAACCCGCGGTCACAGAGTCTCAAAACTCCAGACCGTCGCGTAAGCCACTAGGCCAGCTAGCTTCAATAAGATTCATCCAACTAGGTATATTTCTACACAATAGGAAGGTTAGCATAGGCACCACTGTGTCCACAAATGCAAGTTTTTACAGACGAATCTCCCGCTAGCATGGCCGTGACGAACTCTAGCTCAAGTCCCCCTCAAAGCCGTCAACATGACTCACGAAATCGTAATGACACGATTGCAAACAAACCATACCACGGGTGGGGTTCGAACCCCCGGTCACAGAGTCTCAAAACTCCAGACCGTCGCATTTGTGGACACAGTGGTGCCTATGCTAACCTTCCTATGGTGTAGAAATATACCTAGTTGGATGAATCTTATTGAAGCTAGCTGGCCTATTGGCTTACGCGACGGTCTGGAGTTTTGAGACTCTGTGACCGCGGGTTCGAACCCCACCCGTGGTATGGTTTGTTTGCAATCGTGTCATTACGATTTCGTGAGTCTTGTCATGAGTGTGACCAGCTCTACCTGGAGCTCATTACCTTTGAAACTTGGTCATAATTGTGACCAGATTTAATTCATTACCGCTGTAACTTGTTCAGCTATCAAAACTTTGGAGTCCAGTCAATGGACCAATTATGTACCTCTGTAATCTTTTGACTACCCCCCACAGGATGGATATAGGGTACATAATAAAGATATTAAACTAAAACTGACGTCCCTTACTAAAAATTTTGAAAAGGTTTTAAGAAGCAAAATCGCCATGAAATGGCAGCATTTACACAACCCAGGTCAACGTGAGTTCAGAACATGTCGCTCCAACCTCTCACAGTTATTGGATCATTATGACTTGGTCTTGGATACACCAGAAGACAATCAAAATGCAGATGTAGTGTACACTGACTTTGCAGAAACTTTTGACATGTGCAACCATAGGATAATTGCACACAAAATTTGTTCATAAAGAATAACTGGAAAGGTGAACAGGTGGATATTTAACACTAAAAAATTGAACCCAGAGAGTAAGACTTATATCTAGGGCTGCTACAGTGAAAAGTTCTGTTCCACAAGGCACTGTACTTGTCCCACTTCTCTGTCTCATT
Organism: Cherax destructor; assembly: GCA_009830355.1. Lineage (NCBI taxonomy): Eukaryota > Metazoa > Arthropoda > Malacostraca > Decapoda > Parastacidae > Cherax > Cherax destructor. The sequence continues at coordinate 42,162 of WNWK01012347.1, read as the reverse complement.
TTCATGGCTGACATTGACAGGGACATAAACTATAGCACTGTATCATCCTTTGCAGACAATACTAGAATGTTTATGAAAGTGACATCCATAGAAGAGAGAGCGAGCCTCCAAGCTGGTGTAAACCAATTCTCACTTTAGTAGGCTCACTGACACCAATATGATGTTCAGTGATGGCAAGTTTCAATTACTACGTTACAGAAGAATGGAGGAAATTAAACCTCGATCAGAATACAAGACAAACTCAAATCACTTAAAAGGGTATAAGTCTGATGAGAGACCAAGGAGTGATGATGTCATATCTTACGTTTAAGGAGCTCAACAATGTTCTTATTGCAACTGCAAGGAAAATAATCTATTGTATAACTAGAACCTACAAAAAAGTGATGCCAAGTAAATGATGATAAAGCAGACAAAATTGCAGAACTGGAAAATGTGCGGAGAATCTTCACAAGCTCATATTAAAGCAGTCGGGCACTTAAATTACTGGGAGCGCATGAAGTCCCTCAAACTGTACTTCTTAGAATGTAGGCGAGAAAGATATCTCATAATCTACACCTGGAAGATGCTGGAGGGATTGGTTCAGTCCTGCACAGCGAAATTAGTGCATATGAAATCAAGAGTCTTCCTAGACGATGCAAGAAACCTCTGATTAAAAGTAGGGAACACAATAAGTGTGAAGAGACCATAACTCTTGAACACTACCTTCATGCATAAGGAGAATTACCAAAAGAATTCGACAAATTCCTCTGCTGAACTCTGCCGCATACGTTGGACCGACGGATACCAACAGCCTGATTAATCAGGTCGGCAACCAAGTGGCCTGGTCTGGGACCGACCCATGGGGGCGGTAACTTCCCGAAGCGATTACAGGAAGCCAATAGGTAAACTCAGAGTAGTATCTACGTTATGGTTGACCATGATGTGTTGTACTTAAGTGAGCCACCTATATTTTTCCCCTCACAGTTTCAGTTAGTGTGTAGAAGAAAAGCTGACACTAAGATTATTGTAGGAAATGTAAAAACAACATGACACATTAAGGCAAAGATAGTAGTGACTAGGAGACGTGTGGGTGAGTTACAATGTTCGAGGAAGCTGTGTGGTGAGTTACGATCTAACGGGAGACTGTGTGGTGACTTACGACACAACAAAAGACTGTATGGTGAGTTACGACGTAACAGGACACTGTGTGGTGAGTTATGACGTAACAGGAGGCGGTGTGGTGAGTTACCACACTAAAGAAAACTGTGTGGTGAGTTACCACGTAACAGGAGGCTGTGTGGTGAGTTACCACGTAATAGGAGGCTGTGTGGTGAGTTACCACGTAACAGGAGGCTGTGTGGTGAGTTACCACGTAACAGGAGGCTGTGTGGTGAGTTACCACGTAACAGGAGGCTGTGTGGTGAGTTACCACGTTACAGGAGGCTGTGTGGTGAGTTACCACGTTACAGGAGGTTGTGTGGTGAGTTACCACGTCACAGGAGGCTGTGTGGTGAGTTACCATATAACAGGAGGCTGTGTGGTGAGTTACCACGTTACAGGAGGCTGTGTGGTGAGTTACCACGTTACAGGAGGCTGTGTGGTGAGTTCCCACGTTACAGGAGGCTGTGTGGTGAATTCCCACGTTACAGGAGGCTGTGTGGTGAGTTACCACGTTACAGGAGGCTGTGTGGTGAGTTACCACGTTACAGGAGGTTGTGTGGTGAGTTACCACGTCACAGGAGGCTGTGTGGTGAGTTACCATATAACAGGAGGCTGTGTGGTGAGTTACCACGTTACAGGAGGCTGTGTGGTGAGTTACCACGTTACAGGAGGCTGTGTGGTGAGTTCCCACGTTACAGGAGGCTGTGTGGTGAGTTCCCACGTTACAGGAGGCTGTGTGGTGAGTTACCACGTTACAGGAGGCTGTGTGGTGAGTTCCCACGTTACAGAAGGCTGTGTGGTGAGTTACCACGTTACAGGAGGCTGTGTGGTGAGTTACCACGTTACAGGAGGCTGTGTGGTGAGTTACCACGTTACAGGAGGCTGTGTGGTGAGTTACCATATAACAGGAGGCTGTGTGGTGAGTTACTATATAACAGGAGGCTGTGTGGTGAGTTACCACGTTACAGGAGGCTGTGTGGTGAGTTACCACGTAACAGGAGGCTGTGTGGTGAGTTACCACGTAACAGGAGGCTGTGTGGTGGGTTACCACGTTACAGAAGGCTGTGTGGTGAGTTACCATATAACAGGAGGCTGTGTGGTGAGTTACCACGTTATAGGAGACTGTGTGGTGAGTTACCACGTTACAGCAGGCTGTGTGGTGAGTTACCATATAACAGGAGGCTGTGTGGTGAGTTACCACGTTATAGGAGGCTGTGTTGTGAGTTCCCACGTTACAGGAGGCTGTGATACAAATTATAATGTCGTGAAAGCTTGTTGCTAAATTTATGTTAAAATTATTTCCTTACACCGTGTTACTAATTTACTGACAGCAACACTCATACACCATAGTACTACTTTACTGACAGCAACACTCATACACCGTAGTACTACTTTACTGACAGCAACACTCATACACCGTAGTACTACTTTACTGACAGCAACACTCATACACCATAGTACTAGTTTACTGACAGCAACACTCATACACCATAGTACTACTGTACTGACAGCAACACTCATACACCATAGTACTAGTTTACTGACAGCAACACTCATACACCATAGTACTACTTTACAGACAGCAACACTCATACACCATAGTACTAGTTTACTGACAGCAACACTCATACACCATAGTACTACTTTACTGACAGCAACACTCATACCATAGTACCACTTTACTGACAGCAACACTCATACACCATAGTACCACTTTACTGACAGCAACACTCATACCATAGTACCACTTTACTGACAGCAACACTCATACACCATAGTACCACTTTACTGACAGCAACACTCATACACCATAGTACTACTTTACTGACAGCAACACTCATACACCATAGTACTACTGTACTGACAGCAACACTCATACACCATAGTACTACTGTACTGACAGCAACACTCATACACCGTAGTACTAGTTTACTGACAGCAACACTCATACACCGTAGTACTACTTTACTGACAGCAACACTCATACACCATAGTACTACTGTACTGACAGCAACACTCATACACCATAGTACTACTTTACTGACAGCAACACTCATACACCGTAGTACTAGTTTACTGACAGCAACACTCATACACCATAGTACTACTTTACTGACAGCAACACTCATACACCGTAGTACTAGTTTACTGACAGCAACAATCATACACCATAGTACTACTTTACTGACAGCAACACTCATACACCGTAGTACTAGTTTACTGACAGCAACACTCATACACCATAGTACTACTTTACTGACAGCAACACTCATACACCGTAGTACTAGTTTACTGACAGCAACACTTATACACCGTAGTACTAGTTTATTGACAGCAACACTCGTACACCGTAGTACTAGTGTACTGACAGCAACACTCATACACCATAGTACTACTTTACTGACAGCAACACTCGTACACCGTAGTACTACTTTACTGACAGCAACACTCATACACCGTAGTACTAGTGTACTGACAGCAACACTCATACACCGTAGTACTACTTTACTGACAGCAACACTCATACACCGTAGTACTAGTGTACTGACAGCAACACTCATACTCCGTAGTACTACTTTACTGACAGCAACACTCATACACCATAGTCACTTTACTGACAGCAACACTCATACACCTAGTACTAGTTACTGACAGCAACACTCATACACCGTAGCACTAGTTTACTGACAGCAACACTCATACACCGTAGTACTAGTTTACTGACAGCAACACTCATACACCGTAGTACTAGTTTACTGACAGCAACACTCATACACCGTAGTACTACTTTACTGACAGCAACACTCATACACCGTAGTACTAGTTTACTGAGCAGCACTACTCATACACCATAGTACTGGGCAGCACCACTCATACACCGTAGTACTAGTTTACTGAAGCAACACTCATACACCGTAGTACTAGTTACTGACAGCACACTCATACACCGTAGTACTGGGCAGCACCACTCATACACCGTAGTACTAGTTACTGGGCAGCAACACTCATACACACTTAGTACTGGGCAGCACACTCATACACCGGTAGTTACTGGGCAGCAACACTCATACACCGTAGTACTAGTTTACTGAAGCAACACTCATACACCGTAGTACTGGGACAGCAACACTCATACACCGTATGTACTAGTTTACTGACAGCAACACTCATACACCGTAGTAACTTACTGGCAGCACACTCATACACCGTATGCTATCTGGGCAGCACACTCATACACCGTAGTACTGGGCAGCACTACTCATACACCGTAGTACTGGGCAGCACTACTCATACACCGTAGTACTGGGCAGCACCACTCATACACCGTAGTACTAGTTTACTGGAGAGCAACACTCATACAACGTAGTACTGGGAAGCACCACTCATACACCGTATTACTGGGCAGCACCACTCATACACCGTAGTACTGGGCAGCATTACTCATACACCGTAGTACTGGGCAGCACACACTCATACACCGTAGTACTGGGCAGCACCACTCATACACCGTAGTACTAGGCAGCATTACTCATACACCGTAGTACTGGGCAGCACTACTCATACACCGTAGTACTGGGCAGCACAAATCATACACAGCAGTACTGGGCACTTACCACTCATACACCGTGGAAATAAATGGTATAAAATACCAACACAATGGAAAGATAAACACATAAAGTTAAAGTTGCAAGAGAATCGAAGACTAACCTAAAAGGATTTTTTCAGGTATACAGAAGTAAGATTAGGGACAAGATAGGCCCACTCAAAAGTTACTCAGGTCAGCTCACCGTCAGTGATAAGGAAATGTGTAGAATTTTTAACACTTACTTCCTCTCAGTTTTTACACAGGAAGATACTAGCGATATTCCAGAAATAATAAATTATGTAGAACAGGACGATAGTAAACTATACACGATTAGGGTCACAAGTGACATGGTCCTTAGACAAATAGATAAATTAAAACCTAACAAATCCCCGGGCCCTGATGAACTGTATGCAAGGGTTCTAAAGGAATGTAAAGAGGAGCTTAGCAAACCTATGGCTAATCCTTTCAACATCACTGCAAACTGGCATGGTGCCAGATAAGTGGAAAATTGCAAATATAATACCTATTTTCAAAGCAGGAGACAGGTCCTTAGCTTCGAACTATAGACCAATAAGCCTAACCTCCATAGTGGGAAAATTTATGGAATCAATAATAGCCGAGGCAATTCGTAGCCATCTTGAAAAGCATAAATTAATCAACGAATCTCAGCACGGTTTTACAAAAGGGCGTTCCTGCCTTACAAATTTAATAACTTTTTTCACTAAGGTATTTGAGGAGGTAGATCATGGTAATGAATATGATATTGTGTATATGGACTTCAGTAAGGCTTTTGATAGCGTCCCACATCAGAGACTATTGAGGAAAATTAAGGCACACGGAATAGGAGGAGAAATTTTTTCCTGGATAGAGGCATGGTTGACAAATAGGCAGCAGAGAGTTTGCATAAATGGGGAGAAATCAGAGTGGGGAAGTGTCACAAGCGGTGTTCCACAGGGGTCAGTATTGGGCCCCTTGTTGTTCACAATCTACATAAACGACATAGATGAAGGAATAAATAGCGACATAAGCAAGTTTGCCGATGACACCAAAATAGGCCGTCCAATTCATTCAAATGAGGACATTAGAGCACTCCAGGAAGATTTGAATAGACTGATGCAGTGGTCGGAGAAGTGGCAGATGCAGTTTAATATAGATAAATGCAAAGTTTTAAATATTGGACAGGCCAATAACCATGCCACATATAAACTAAATAATGTAGATCTTAATACTACTGACTGCGAAAAGGATTTGGGAGTTCTGGTTAGCAGTAATCTAAAACCAAGACAGCAGTGCATAAGTGTTCGCAATAAAGCGAACAGAATCCTTGGCTTCATATCAAGAAGCATAAATAATAGGAGTCCTCAGGTTGTTCTTCAACTCTATATATCCTTGGTTAGGCCTCATCTAGATTATGCTGCACAGTTTTGGTCACCGTATTACAGAATGGATATAAATGCTCTGGAAAACGTACCTAGGAGGATGACTAAGTTGATTCCATGTATCAGAAATCTTCCCTATGAGGATAGACTGAGGGCCCTGAATCTGCACTCTCTAGAAAGGCGTAGAATTAGGGGGGATATGATTGAGGTGTATAAATGGAAAACAGGAATAAATAAAGGTGATGTAAATAGCGTGCTAAAAATATCTAGTATTGACAGGACTCGCAGCAATGGCTTTAAGTTGGATAAATTCGGATTCAGGAAGGATATAGGAAAGCATTGGTTTGGTAATAGAGTTGTCGATGAGTGGAACAAACTCCCGAGTACAGTTATAGAGGCTAAAACGTTGTGTAGTTTTAAAAATAGGCTAGATAAATATATGAGTGGGTGCGAGTTGGACCTGAATAGTTTGTGCTACTAGGTCAGATGCCGTGCTCCTTCCTTAAGTGAATGTAACCTGACCTGGCTGGGTCGGGGCATTGGCTTGGGCCGGTGGGAGACTTGGACTTGCCTCGCATGGGCCAGTAGGCCTGCTGCAGTGTTCCTTCTTATGTTCTAATGTGATCCTTTATTGACAACGTTTCGCCCACGCAGTGGGCTTTATCTAGTCACAAACAGATCTACCTGGATACAAGATACATGAGTATTAATAGGATTTAGTCAGGTGGAGAATGCTGAGTCAGGTGGAGAATGCTGAGTCAGGTGGAGAATGCTGAGTCAGGTGGAGAATGCTGAGTCAGGTGGAGAATGCTGAGTCAGGTGGAGAATGCTGAGTCAGGTGGAGAATGCTGCATTTGACAATCTTCAAAGTAGTGTGATGGAGTCTAAAACATTGGGTAGCTTTAAAAAGAGATTGGATAAGTATATGGGTAGACTCATACTCCGTAGTACTGGGCACCACCACTCATACACCATAGTACTGGGGAGCACCACTCATGCACCGTAGTACTGGGCAGCACCACTCATGCACCGTAGTACTGGGCAGCACCACTCATGCACCGTAGTACTGGGCAGCACCACTCATGCACCGTAGTACTGGGCAGCACCACTCATGCACCGTAGTACTGGGCAGCACCACTCATGCACCGTAGTACTGGGCAGCCACTATGCACCGTAGTACTGCACTCATGCACCGTAGTACTGGGCAGCACCACTCATGCACCGTAGTACTGGGCAGCACCACTCATGCACCGTAGTACTGGGCAGCACCACTCATGCACCGTAGTACTGGGCAGCACCACTCATGCACCGTAGTACTGGAGCACCTCATGCACCGTAGTACTGGGCGCACCACTCATGCACCGTAGTACTGGGCAGCACCACTCATGCACCGTAGTACTGGGCAGCACCACTCATGCACCGTAGTACTGGGCAGCACCACTCATGCACCGTAGTACTGGGCAGCACCACTCATGCACCGTAGTACTGGGCAGCACCACTCATGCACCGTAGTACTGGGCAGCACCACTCATGCACCGTAGTACTGGGCAGCACCCAGCTTTATCCTTGACTGTTTAAAAATGCATTATCTAAAGGTCTACATATCTTCAAGTTTCACCACCTCTACACCGTACCATTATGTAATTGCAGTAAATCTTGTAAGTTTTGTAAAATGCTGTGACTCTTAGTTGTAACGTGTTTACACTGTTTCTAGTATCATTTCAATGCTCTTGTAGTGTGCTACATTCTAAGATATAAGGTATACCATGCTCATCTAGAGTATCAGCAGCGTTGAGTCCCCATCCTCCTCCTGATCAACCTTGTTCATACAATGACAAGATCGATAAGTTTGCAGTCAGATTTGTTCTAGTGCTAAGATATTTTTAAATTATGTAGAGTGAATAAAGAAGCTAAATGTGATAACAGTGGAAGAGAGGAGGACTAAGAGATACAAGAATCAGACGACATACAAGATATCTAGAGCATAATGTGAATGTAACAGACAGTTGAAAATATAAGATCTACGAACACGACGACATGTAGGGAAGCTTAAAATACCGATGATTAACATGAAAGTAAAGAAGTAGATTATCAGTCTTAGGAAATGTAGGAAGTGGAATAAACAGCACGTAGAAGTGGTGGAGACGCTGTGTACACGACTAACCACAAGGCAGCAACGACTGGCGATGAAACCAGAACTATTTTCCCGGCGAACAAATCGGTGAATACATAATGATGAGAATACAATTAAATGAGGACGATAGAAAGGCGGAGGAGGAGGAGGACTTGAACTGGTATTAAAGCTGGAAGAATGAGAAAGTAGACCAGAAACCGGAGATACTTTCTGAGGAAAAATAACCCCAACTAAACAGTCAAAAAAGATCCAGGAACGAGCATTACCCCAGACCTGTTTCCTGAACCACACATGACCACAACAACAGCAGCAGCAGCTCATGTGAAGCTCGTCCATATAAAATTGACATTCGGAAACCTAAGTAAAACACTAATATATGACACCAGTTATTGTATGTGCAGCGCCAGTTTGAAACTGTCACTTAACTAAACAAGACAAACTTTCAGAAAGAAGAAGCAAGCGACTTCAAACTGGCATCGGAACTAAAAGAAATAATGTATGATAAAAGGTTGGATGAGGTAAGTCGTGTGTCTCTGGAAGAACGATGATGGAGAGAGAAGACGATCACACCATACACAATACTCCGGCTCATACACACAACATACAAGGGTAACACTGCTCACCTAAACGAGTCTTACCAATATGCGAAAAAACTTTCAACATCAGTGTGGTGAAGCCAGACAGTACAAGGCAACTGGAAACACTGGTTCAGAATTATTCGACAAAACTATTACATGTTAGTGGGTTGAGAGGCGGGACCAGGAGCTATAGCTCAACATCCGCAACCTCAGACAGGTAATTATAGAGGCACTCTTATATGCTACATTCAATATAAAGACTATCACACACGGTGGTAATTACAGGGAGGTACAATACTCAGTATAAAGACCACGGTAGGACTCGCAACACTCATTATAAAGACCACGCACTGGAACTCACAACACTCAGTATAAAGACCACCATACACGGTGGGACTCACAACACTCAGTATAAAGACCACCACACACGGTGGGACTCACAACATTCATTATCAAGACCACACAGGGTGGGACTCAACACACTATAAACAAAACACTATCCATATAACGGGTTCATATGGACAGTCCATATTTACTCGTTATATAGTGGAAGTCCATAATGGACTTCCTATAATTTGCGTCTCTAGACCAACTTCAAGACCCCTCACCTTCAACCTTTACCCATCCCCCCTCACTCATCTACCCTCTCAATATCAATATTCTCAATCATTCTATTTCCCCATCACCCCATCATTCACTCTCCCCATCATTCAATCCCTCTTTGCCTCGTCCTCACTACCCCAGTCTCACCTCCACCCTCTTCATTTCCGCTGGCGTAATGCTCATAATTCTGTAACACTGTTACATGGTTACCAGATGCTTGTAACAGCCTGTAATAGCTTCCCTCTTCCCCGTTACTGGCTAACGGACACCACCCTGCCGTTAGTAACCGGCACAACGGAGACATTCCAACTTCTTCTCATCACTATACTGTTCCTTGCTCCTGTTAAAGCCTATTACCGCAGTAACTTTGGCCACATAATGTATTACCGCAATACATGTATTACCGCAGTATGTATTACCGCACGGCCCACCTGTGTATGTCTACATATACATATACACAGGTTATGTGTAGTCTTAATGACCCTGGCGTGGTCGATAGGATTTAAATCGCGTTAACCAACTAACATATATATGTCTTGCCGAATAGGTAAAATTGGTCAATTAGCAAGAACTCATTTAAAATTAAGTCCTTTCTAAAATTTTCTCTTATACGTTTAAAGATATATTTGTTTAATTTATGATAAAGTAAAAAATAATAATTTTGTATCAAAAGAACCTTAGAAAACTTAACTAACCTTATTATAACAAGCGCAATTTAATTTAGCCTAATCCAACTAAATATATTTTAGATAAATTTACAATAATTTAATAATAAACAAACACAATGAAATATATTTTTTTCGTTAGGTTCAGAATGATTTTTGCGAAGTTATTGCATATATAAATTTTCGCTTGTCTTATTCGGCAAGAAGAGCTTTGCTATTTAAGCAAAATGGCAAGTTTTACATATTCGCACGACAATGTATATATATATATATATATATATATATATATATATATATATATATATATATATATATATATATATATATATATATATATATATATATATATATATATATATATATATATTTGTCGTGCCGATTAGGTAAAACGTCAATTAGCAAGAACTCATCTAAAATTAAGTCCTTTCTAAAATTTTCTCTTATACGTTTAAAGATATTTTTTTTTCATTTATGTTAATGTGAAAATTTATAATTTTGTACCAAGAGAAACTTTGAAAACCTACCTAACCTTATTACAACAAGCGCAATTTAATTTAGCCTAACCCAACTAAATACATTTTAGATACGTTAACATTAATTTAATAATAAACAAACACAATGAAATATATTTTTTTCGTTATGTTCAGAATGATTTTGGCGAAATTATTGCATACACAAATTTTCGCTTGTCTTATATGGCAAGAAGAGCGTTGCCATTTAAGCCAAAATCGCAAGTTTTACCTAATCGGCACGACATATATATATATATATATATATATATATATATATATATATATATATATATATATATATATATATTTTTAACACATTGTTTTAATGTAAACTGTACAATTTTTGGCTGCGTAATGATCTTCATACAGAGTCAAACATTGTGCTAACATAAGTTTCTTGTACAGTCTGTCTTCTTATCATCAAACTTGTGGATAAATGCGCAGTATCATCCACTTAAATTAGTATCTGTGAACCTGTTGGCTAAAACCAGATTGTTGTTGATCGTTCTTGTGCTCCAAACACAACTTTTACTCAGTGTTCCTTCACTCGGGTGACTACTACAAGAGGAGCACTCTATTCAATTTATTAACCCTGGATAGTTAATAACTTACGATTATCCAAGAAATCCTTGCAGTGAGACTTATTATCGTTGGAGTTGATAGGTTGGAATAAAAGGAACATAATGATTTGTTGTGTATAAAGTGTCTCTTTCGAGCTTCTTTATTCTTAACATGTCTGAGCAGATGAAATTGTTACCACTGAACATCATGTTATTTTTCACTGCTCACTCTAAGACTTTACCTATATTTTCTAGCAATTTTTCCGTGTCTACTGGCCAGTTAACTTTCATTTTATTTTTTTTACCATCAACAAAGGAATATACAAAGCTGATACTAGTATTTTTATCTATGCTAAGAAAATAAGAAACAACAAAGGAGCCAGGATCTTGCTTTGGGGTGCTCAACTTTGTACTTTGCTTACGCTACATTTTGCTTTGTTTACCACCACTGTGTTATCTTTGTCAGAAAATTGAATATCCATTAACTTGCTTAATTTGGTTTCTCTTGCATCTTAGATAATGTAGATGACTCCTTTCAAGTATTATAGTTATGTCTTAACTCACTTTCTCTCTCTCTCTCTCTCTCTCTCTCTCTCTCTCTCTCTCTCTTATATATATATATATATATATATATATATATATATATATATATATATATATATATATGTACTCACCTACTCATGTATTTGTGGTTGCAAGGGTCGAGTCATAGCTCCTGGCCCCGCCTCTTCACTGATCGCTACCACATCCATCATCTTGGCTCTCCATATTTTGGGACCGCCATGTGGCTCCAGGTTCTCCCAATCAATCTCCTTGTAATTGAAATCACCCATAACTAGTAACTTTGCTTTACCCGTGTGAGCTCTTCTGGCCACCTCAGCTAGTGTGTCCACCATTGCTCTCTTCATATTCTTCTCTTGGCCTCCTGCAGTTCTGTGGTGGGTTGTACATTACTGCAATTACCACTACTATGTAGTCCCTTTCGCCCATTCCGTCCATTCCTTCCATTTCCTCAAATCCCCATCGGTTTTTAATGAGCAATGCAACTCTTCCTCCCTCTCTACTCAGAATCTGATATTCGGGTGGGAAGATTGTGTCTGTTATCATCCCAGTGAGTTTCCTTTCTGTGAGTGCTATTATGTCTGGGGATGTCTCCTTGATTCTTTCATGCCACTCCTCACATTTATTTGTTATTCCGTCTGCATTCGTATATCAAACCTTCAACTTCTTTTCTAAAACTGTGGTCTGGGGAGAACGTTGGAGTTGGGGAAGCAGGAGACCTGGTTGGGAACTATGGGGGGTTGCTGTGAGGGTGGAGTTTGTGATGAGAGGGGTGGGGGCAGTGGGTATGGTGTGTGGGTTTTGGGCTAGATTGGTTGCATTGGGGTTATCGTGGTTGAAGGCCTTCTGTATGTGGTTCTGAGGGAGGTTGTATTTGCTCTTCCTCCTGAGTCTTGGTTCTTCTGCTCATCTCCGTCTTTTCCTCTCTTTTCTCCTTGCATTTTTGTACTCTCTCTTTCAGTGTTTTCCTTTCTTCTTGTGTTCTGTTGCAGTCGAGGTACACCCTCCGGTATGCCGATGTGTCCCTTAATCGTGCTTTCTCCTGCATGGTTCTGTTTCGAGCTGATTCTGCTTTAAAAATTAATTTGCATTTTTTTGCCTTACAAACCCCCCTATTCTCAGAAAATTTGTCAGCTGGGTCATGTCATCCTCTCCTATTGCTTTCATGATACTTTCAATCGTTTTTTTCTACCCTGTATTCTTGCTTCATAAGTTTCCCCTTCAACTTCCTGGAACCCATAAACAAAGACTAGCCTCTCTCTCTCATCCTCCCACTGCATTTCCCAGGAATTTAGAGTCGATTTAGTTGCCTCCATTACAGCTTTCCTTTCTTCAATCTCTTCTCTATCTGATGTCCCTGTGCCCAGTGGTCTGTCATTTTTCCTTCTCAGCTTTTTCTGGGCACTGCTATGGTCTGTTAGGGCCTCTGCATATGGCTTAGCTCTTTCATTTTCTCTAGTCCCCTCGTTTGTTCCTGGTGTGCTCCTTGTATTTTCCGGACTTCACGGTGGTCTGATAGGGCCTCTGTGTACAGTATATCTCCTTTGTTCCCTACAGTCCCCCTCGTTTGTGACTGATGTAGCAGTTCCTGATGTTATGACAGTACTGCTCTTTGGTTCTTTAGACTGTTTCAGATTTTTCAGTTCCTTTCTAAGCTCTGTATCTTAGCCTCTGCTGATGTGGCTTGTAGCTCCCATTTCCCTTGTGTGTGTGTTTGTGTTGTGTGTGTGTGTGTGTGTGTGTGTGTGTGTGTGTGTGTGTGTGTGTGTGTGTGTGTGTACTCACCTATTTGTGGTTGCAGGGGTCGAAACATAGCCCCGCCTCTTCACTGATCGCTACTAGGTCTACTCTCTCTTCCTGCTCCATGAGCTTTATCATACTACCTCGTCTTAAAACTACGTATGGTTCCTGCCTCCACTACGTCACTTGCCAGACTGTTCCACTTCCTGACAACTCTATGACTAAAAAAATACTTCATAACAACTCTTTGACTCATCTCTGTCTTCATCTTCCAGTTGCGACCCCTTGTTTCTGTGTCCCATCTCTGGAAACATCCTGTCTTTGTCCACCTTGTCAATTCCTCGCAGTATTTTGTATGTCGTTATCATGTCTCCCCTAACCCTCCTGTCCTCCAATGTCGTCAGGCCGATTTCCCTTAACCTTTCTTCGTAGGACATTTCCCTTAGCTCTGGAACTAGCCTTGTTGCAAACCTTTGCACTTTCTCTAATTTCTTGACTTGGTTGACCAGGTGTGGGTTCCAAACTGGTGCTGCATACTCCAGTATGGGCCTGACGTACACGGTGTGTGTGTGTGTGTGTGTGTGTGTGTGTGTGTGTGTGTGTGTGTGTGTGTGTGTGTGTGTGTGTGTGAAGAATATAAAATGTTAATGTTGAGAGGGTAATTTCAGTCATGATGTGGGAGCACTTCTGACAAGACTGTTAGGGAATGAGTGATACTAAATGTTTTTTTTCCTTCTCTCAACATTTTCTCAACGACTCAGGTGGTCAAACAGATATATACAAGTTTGCCACTTTTTGTTTTGTGATTACTGACACTGCAGTGTTGTGTGCTTGTTTCAGTGTGTGTGGCGTGTCGAACTGTACTGGCTAGTACTCTGTAGAATTAGGTTTTTCCTTTTTGCTTGTACTCATGTAACTATGTCACCATTTATAAATTCCTGCTTCTGGACCTTTACGACTACCATTCTTCGAGTGACCTTGACTTCTCGCAGAACTTCTTTAATTAACTTATAATTTTTAAAGGTTAATTTTAGAGGTCTTCATCTGTCTAATTCTTGCCTTTCCACTCTTTCCCTTCTATTACCAATATTTTAGTTTGTTGTCATTATCTTTCCTTTCTGTTGCCGTTATTTTGATTGTCTGTTAAAGTTTGTTGCCTTTATCTTGCCTTTCTCCTGCTCTCTGGTCTTTTGCGCGGTAACACATTATGCTCACAACCGAAGGATCTGGGTTCGGTCCTGGGTGGGGCGAGACGAAGGGGTAAGTTTTCTTGTACATCATAATAATGACACTGTGCGGGTTATGGTATTATGTTAAGACGACGTTTCACTCGCCAGGAATTGATAGTCCCTCGCGTACGGAACGTCTTAATAATAAGCCATAATCCACACAATGTGTCATTATTATGAGTCATCATCATATGTCATCGTCATCAGTGTCATTATCACATGTCATTATCATGAGTATTATTGTCATATGGTTGGTATATACTCTCTGTACAATCCTCCTAGCACCTATTGCTGCTCATATTATCCTAACAGTATATAGGTACCTAGGAGTTAGTTGATTGTTGTGGGTGGCATCCTGGGGAAGAACCTAAGCACCCCAGGGAATATAAGCCACACTAACTGGCTTTTTTTTATTATCCTGAGTTATAGCGGATAAGGAAGAGAAAGAGAGAGAAGATTTTAATATTACGTCATTAGATTATGATGTATACTGCGTTAAGAGATAGCTGGTAAGTTCACTGATAGTGCTCACACAATGGAAGTACTGTGCATCTTGCTATGCGTAATGCACACGCGAAAGAGGAGCACTGCAAGGGAGCTAGGGGCCCACAGAGGGTAGGAGCAAGAACACAGGACTTAACCTGATTCTTTTTTCTCCTTCTCCCTCTTCCCCTTTCCTCTTTCTTTTTTCTCCTTTGGGTTTTCTTTCTTCTGCCTAGTATTTTTCCTTTTTATTATTTTCCTCCCTCTGTGGGCCCCTAGCTCCCTTGCTGTGCTCCTCTTTCTTAGTATATGACGGACTCCACTACTACTACTATTACTCCTCCACCACTTCTTTTCTCGTTCCCGTCTCTGTCTGCTGGCCTGTATATACTCCCTCCTTCTCTTCTTTTTGTTAGTGTGACTTTGTAAATGGTCCAGTCGACCGAAAGTCGGTAAGCTCCTCTTAAATGTAAACCTGTTATGAATAATGCATACTAAGCTAACCTGTTTCATAATAATACATACTAAGCTAACTGTTTCTATAACATTTACATTATAATGACCACGTAAACTGTAACTGCAATGCAATTAATTGTTTTAAATTGTTATCTCACTCAATTAGTTGCATTGCTACAATTAATAAATTATTATGTTCAACTTATATTCAAACTTTATAACTTAGATACACAATTATACTTATTTTATAAATTATCAACCATAATTTTTTTACCATGTAGTCTACTATTAAATAGTCCTAAGAATGCCCGCAATGCACAGCATATTAGTGGCTTTTGGCATGTACATCTCATTTATACCTATGTATCATGTCTACCTATGTATCATTGTACCATGTCTAAATAAATATTATTATTATTATTATTATTATTATTATTATTATTATTATTATTATTATTATTATTATTATTATTATGTGCGGGTTATATGTGTAATATTTAACAAGCAGAAACTGAGCGTGGATGATTTATAATAGGTTGTGCTTGTGTTGAACGTTTGAACGTTTTCTGTGTAATAGTTGGTCTTGGTTTTCTTTTATTTTTTCATGGGTAACTAAACTTTGAGTGAGAAACACTTTTCTTCCACAGTAATAAATACATAATAATATTACAATCTATGTTAATGAGAGGTATATTTCTCAATGTATATATGTTGAGAGTTTACTTTAATCCCTATTTAAGGCATTAAAGAAAGTATTCTTGTCTAGTGCTGAAAAGGTTACGTGGAGCCTTAATGACCCTCGGGCCTCGTGTAGTGTATGGGCGTGAAACCCCCAGTAACCAAGCAACGTTGAACACTGCTTCTTGTTTAATTAATCAGTTGAATACTGCTTCTTGTTTAATTAATCTACTGAGCCACGTTGAACACACTGCTTGTCAACAAGATTGTTGCTGTTGGCAGCCTGCTGGCCCATAACCATCACAGCCTGAGTCTTAATGAGTTTAATGAACACTTGTCAGTGTTGAGAGAAAACCCACATGTTAACAGTAAAACACATAAAAGAAATTGGTTATATATTTCAACCTCCAGCAGATACGATACGAGAAATGAGTAGAGAGCATGTTTCAGTAGGGTGAAAGGGCTGACTACACAGGTCATCATTTTTTGGGTGTGGAAAGCACTCGCTTGACAGTAAAGTTCCAGATGAGTTGCAGATGAATGAAGAATGAGTTGCAGATGAATAAAGGATGAGTTGCAGATGAACGTCATCGAAGCAAAAATTTGTGCCGAACAGGAGTATCAGTGGTTCAGTGTGTACGTCGGGTCTGTTGTTGGAATTTGAATCGAGAAATTAATAGATGGGTGTTTGAGACTAGTGTTTTACATCAGATGTTGATGGTCAGATGTTGTGGTCACTTGGTCTCATCTCGCTTCATGTGTTGTGGTTACTTGGTCTCATCTCGCTTCATGTGTTGTGGTCACTGGTATGGAAGTTGATGCTCAGGTGTTGCGGTCACTTGAGACGATATTATTATGATGTGCCACTAACCTATTTCTAAGGCTGGGTCCTGATATATATTTTTCAGTGCAAATTTGAGAGTTACATCTGGTATCCATTGTCTTTTTGAGAGGTTATATTTGTTTTGGGTTCAATCAATGCTGATTGATGAGGCTGTGATGATAAGGCTGTGGTCAGCTTTATGGTCACTGTCTTAATTAAGTACTCTGTTCTTAATTGTCAACTTGTTGAAGAATTTATAGACAGTATAATATATGAAACAATATAATATATGAAACTAAAATACCAGACATATTAAGCAAATATCTTAAATTTGCTTGCAACAGATATAAATTCAGATGTGCAAGGGTGCCACTAGCACGTTGAGGGACAACACAATAAGTGTCAGGGGCCCAAGATTGTTCAACTGCCTCCCAGCATACATCAGGGGGATTACCAACAAACCCCTGGCTGTCTTCAAGCAGGCACTGGACAGGCACCAAAAAGTCGGTACCTGACCAGCCAGGCTGTGGTTCGTACGTTGGACTGCGTGCGGCCAGCAGTAATAGCCTGGTTGATCAGGCTCTGGTCCAACATGAGGCCTGGTCACAGACCGGGCCGCAGGGGCGTTGACCCCTGGAATTCTCTCCAGGTAAACTCCAGGTACCCCCAGTTAACCCCTTTGGGTCCTAGTTCCTAGACCATTTATGTATCCATATGTTCTTGCGCTGCCGTCCACAGGATGGATATAGGGTCATAATAAACTAGCCACTTCAGTGGCCAAATCTAAGAAATCTAGGAAAGTTCGAATTGGTCCTGAGCTTCGTCGAGGCCAATTTTATTGAAGTCATAGAGATGTTGGTTCCATGTAATAACGTGTCAATACTTCTTCTGCTGATTAGCTTCAAAACTTTAAGGTCAAAAAAATCTTTATGGTAGGTCACATGACCTGGGTGAGGTACAGGCAGAACTGACTTAAGGGATGGGTACTTTCAACTTCATTGTGAATTTTGTTTACGAATTTATATTCGTTACCTGGCCTTTATGATGCTGTAAAATTATTTATCCACCTGCCTTCATCTTACATTATGATGGTGTAATATTAATGATACGTTTATTATCTTTTTCAGAGGTGATTAACGATCTCTTGACTACCAGGTAAGTGGAGAGGTGTTATGAAGATTGTACAATGTACATATTGTGAAGGTGAGTGATGGAGAGGTGTT
Organism: Cherax destructor; assembly: GCA_009830355.1. Taxonomy (NCBI): domain Eukaryota; kingdom Metazoa; phylum Arthropoda; class Malacostraca; order Decapoda; family Parastacidae; genus Cherax; species Cherax destructor. The sequence continues at coordinate 23,812 of WNWK01012347.1, read as the reverse complement.
CTGAAGACTGTACAATGTACAGCTTGTGAAGGTGAGTGATGGAGAGGTGTTCTGAAGACTGTACAATGTACAGCTTGTGAAGGTGAGTGATGGAGAGGTGTTCTGAAGACTGTACAATGTACAGCTTGTGAAGGTGAGTGATGGAGAGGTGTTCTGAAGACTGTACAATGTACATATTGTGAAGGTGAGTGATGGAGAGGTGTTCTGAAGACTGTACAATGTACAGCTTGTGAAGGTGAGTGATGGAGAGGTGTTCTGAAGACTGTACAATGTACAGCTTGTGAAGGTGAGTGATGGAGAGTGTTCTGAAGACTGTACAATGTACAGCTTGTGAAGGTGAGTGATGGAGAGGTGTTCTGAAGACTGTACAATGTACAGCTTGTGAAGGTGAGTGATGGAGAGGTGTTCTGAAGACTGTACAATGTACAGCTTGTGAAGGTGAGTGATGGAGAGGTGTTCTGAAGACTGTACAATGTACAGCTTGTGAAGGTGAGTGATGGAGAGGTGTTCTGAAGACTGTACAATGTACAGCTTGTGAAGGTGAGTGATGGAGAGGTGTTCTGAAGACTGTACAATGTACAACTTGTGAAGGTGAGTGATGGAGAGGTGTTCTGAAGACTGTACAATGTACAGCTTGTGAAGGTGAGTGATGGAGAGGTGTTCTGAAGACTGTACAATGTACAGCTTGTGAAGAGCAGCCACATGGTGATTGAGCAGGATAGAGAGTTACAGTAATGTGAAAGTGATGCAGTATAAGCAAGGGCAACTTTCTTCTTGGAGATGCTGGTGTAGGGGTAATGACTGCTCATCACCAGTGTTGACACTATTTTCACTCACTACCACCATCTTCATTATCATCACCATTAGTAGCAGCACCACCATAATTGATAGCATTAATCTCAATATTACCAGCATCATCACCACCACCACCACCACCACAGTCACTACCATTCTCAGTATTACCGTCACCATCACATTTGTTACCACCACCACCACCATCGTCACTACCACTATCAGCATCATCGTTATCACCACCATCACCACCACCACCATCGTCACTACCATTCTCAGTATTACCGTCACCATCACATTTGTTACCACCACCACCATCGTCACTACCACTATCAGCATCATCGTTATCACCACCACCACCTTGTTCTTCAAGGGAGACATATCCCACCTAACATTCCTAATAATGCTGATCATTAGAGTAACTATTAAAGTAATTAAGACGAAGATATCACAGAATAAGGTCTGCTTACTACCATTCATCAACTAAATTAAAATATTTCTTACCTGTAATAAAGAGAAAATTTTATTAATAAAATTTATCGGATTTATTAATATGAAAATAATAATAATAATAATAATATTAAAAATCTAAATGATGCTATCGTCAATAATAATTAATAATAATAGAGGAAGAAGTGGTTAGTGATAATAAAGTAGCTGAAAGATAAATAAAAAGAACCCATCAGTGTCAAGGCAATTCTGAAGTTCATGAACTGAGTGCACTCCACGCTGCCATCCCTCAATCCTCCACCCTGCTATCCCTCAACCCTCCACACTGCCATCCCTCTACCCTCCACGCTGCCATCCCTCAATCCTCCACCCTGCTATCCCTCAACCCTCCACACTGCCATCCCTCTACCCTCCACGCTGCCATCCCTCAATCCTCCACCCTGCTATCCCTCAACCCTCCACACTGCCATCCCTCTACCCTCCACGCTGCTATCCCTCAATCCTCCACCCTGCTATCCCTCAACCCTCCACACTGCCATCCCTCTACCCTCCACGCTGCCATCCCTCAATCCTCCACCCTGCTATCCCTCAACCCTCCACACTGCCATCCTCTACCCTCCACGCTGCTATCCCTCAATCCTCCACCCTGCTATCCCTCAACCCTCCACACTGCCATCCCTCTACCCTCCACGCTGCCATCCCTCAATCCTCCACCCTGCTATCCCTCAACCCTCCACACTGCCATCCCTCTACCCTCCACGCTGCTATCCCTCAATCCTCCACCCTGCTATCCCTCAACCCTCCACACTGCCATCCCTCTACCCTCCACGCTGCTATCCCTCAATCCTCCACCCTGCTATCCCTCAACCCTCCACACTGCCATCCCTCTACCCTCCACGCTGCTATCCCTCAATCCTCCACCCTGCTATCCCTCAACCCTCCACCCTGCTATCCCTCAACCCTCCACACTGCCATATCTCAATCCTCCACCCTGCTATCCCTCAACCCTCCACACTGCCATCCCTCTACCCTCCACGCTGATATCCCTCAATCCTCCACGCTGCTATCCCTCAACTCTCCACACTGCCATCCTTCAACCCTCCACATTGCCATCCTTCAACCCTCCACGGTACCATCCTTCAACCATCCACGCTGCCATCCTTCAACCCTCCACGCTGCCATCCCTCAACCCTCAACGCTGCCATCCTTCAACCCTCCACGCTGCCGTGCTTTAACCCTCCACGCTGCCATCCCTAAACCCTCCACGCTGCCATCCTTCAATCATCCACGCTGCCATCATTTAACCCTCCACCATTACATGAACAACACTAGTACCATTCACAATAATATGAACAACACTTGTTACCATTCACAACATACCAGTAGTGTCATTCACAACATACCAGTAGTGTCATTCACAACATACCAGTAGTGTCATTCACAACATACCAGTAGTGTCATTCACAACATACCACTAGTGTCATTCACAACATACCAGTAGTGTCATTCACAACATACCAGTAGTGTCATTCACAACATACCAGTAGTGTCATTCACAACATACCAGTAGTGTCATTCACAACATACCAGTAGTGTCATTCACAACATACCAGTAGTGTCATTCACAACATACCAGTAGTGTCATTCACAACATACCAGTAGTGTCATTCACAACATACCAGTCTACCTGGAGAGAATTCCAGGGGTCAACGCCCCCGCGGCCCGGTCTGTGACCAGGCCTCTTGTTGGACCAGAGCCTGATCAACCAGGCTGTTACTGCTGGCCGCACGCAGTCCAACGTACGAACCACAGCCCGGCTGATCAGGTACCGACTTGAGGTGCCTGTCCAGTGCCTGCTTGAAGACAGCCAGGGGCTTGTTGGTAATCCCCCTGATGTATGCTGGGAGGCAGTTGAACAATCTTGGGCCCCTGACACTTATTGTGTTGTCCCTCAACGTGCTAGTGGCACCCCTGCTCTTCATTGGGGGAATGTTACATCGCCTGCCGAGTCTTTTGCTTTCGTACGGAGTGATTTTTGTGTGCAAGTTTGGTACTAAGCCCTCGAGAATTTTCCATGTGTATATAATAATGTATCTCTCCCGCCTGCGTTCTAGAGAGTACAGGTTTAGGAACTTCAAGCGTTCCCAGTAGTTGAGGTGGTTTATCGCACTTATGCGTGCGGTGAAGGTTCTCTGCACATTTTCAAGGTCAGCAATTTCACCCGCCTTGAAAGGTGCAGTTAGTGTGCAGCAATATTCCAACCTAGATAGAACAAGCGATCTGTAAAGTGTCAACATGGGCTTGGCATCCCTGGTTTTGAAGGTTCTCATTATCCATCCTGTCATTTTTCGAGCAGATGCAATTGCTACATTGTTATGGTCCTTGAAGGTGAGATCCTCTGACATGATCACTCCCAGGTCTTTGACATTAGTTTTTCGCTCTATTGTGTGGTTGGAATTAGTTTTGTACTCCGATGAGATTTTAATTTCTTCACGTTTTCCGTATCTGAGTAATTGAAATTTCTCATCATTGAACTTCATATTGTTTTCTGCAGCCCATTTAAAGATTTGGTTTATGTCTGCTTGGAGTCTTGCAGTGTCTTCAACGGTGGACACTGTCATACAGATTCGGGTGTCATCTGCAAAGGAAGACACAGCACTGTGGCTTATATCCCTGTCAATGTCTGATATGAGGATGAGGAATAGGATGGGAGCAAGTACTGTGCCTTGTGGAACAGAGCTTTTCACAGTAGCTGCCTCAGACTTTACTCTGTTGACTACTACTCTTTGTGTTCTACGTGTTAGGAAATTATAAATCCATCTACCAACTTTTCCTGTTATTCCTTTATCACGCATTTTGTGTGCTATTACACCATGGTCACACTTGTCAAAGGCTTTTGCAAAATCTGTGTATATAACATCTGCATTCTGTTTATCTTCTAGAGCATCCAGGACCTTGTCGTAGTGGTCCAGTAGTTGGGACAGACAGGAGCAGCCTGCTCTAAACCCATGCTGTCCTGGGTTGTGCAATTGATGGGTATCAAGATGGGTGGCGATCTTGCTTCTTAGAACCCTTTCAAAGATTTTTATGATATGGGACGTTAGCGCAATTGGTCTGTAGTTCTTTGCTATTGCTTTACTGCCCCCTTTGTGGAGTGGGGCTATGTCTGTTGTTTTTAGTAGCTGCGGGACGATCCCAGTGTCCATGCTCCCTCTCCATAGGATGTCATTCACAACATACCAGTAGTGTCATTCACAACATACCAGTAATGTCATTCACAACATACCAGTAGTGTCATTCACAACATACCAGTAGTGTCATTCACAACATACCAGTAGTGTCATTCACAACATACCAGTAGTGTCATTCACAACATACCAGTAGTGTCATTCACAACATACCAGTAGTGTCATTCACAACATACCAGTAGTGTCATTCACAACATACCAGTAGTGTCATTCACAACATACCAGTAGTGTCATTCACAACAACATAAACAACACTAGTGTCATAACAACTTTCTGATGAACTTAAGCGTCAAACTTAACTTCTCTTTTCTCTCTGCATTTTCTTTTAAAGCACAAATGGTATTCAGTGGTATTGTGTGACTTTTAATCCTCCATTTTTTTTGTAGTTATCAGATTTGTCTGCAGTTGCTTGTTTGTAATTTGCTTTTTGAGTTTGCATTTTGTAGCGGTTTTTCATGTACGGAATGACGTGAATTATGTCATATTTTCGTATAATCTTCTGGAAGGAGTAGGCTTTTAGTGTCATTATCTGGGTCATTCCACTTTAGTGCTATTATCTTCAAATTGTGTGTGTGTGTGTGTGTGTGTGTGTGTGTGTGTGTGTGTGTGTGTGTGTGTGTGTGTGTGTGTGTGTGTGTGTGTGTGTGTTGATGTGTATATGTATGCGTTCACATGGGAGACAGACGAGTATTGTGAGTACAGATGCGTGGGGATGAAGAGTGAGGTACAACTCTCTAGCAGGTGACGCTGTCGTGGGCACACCATCACAGTGTTGACAGTGACGGGGATGCCTGTGACATGCTCTCTCTCCCTCACACCCTGCCACCAGTATGTTGCTCACTCACTCACACCTGCACACACCCATGATGATCACTCACACACCTGAACACACCCATGATGATCACTCACACACCTGCACACACTCATGTTGATCACTCACGCACACACCCATGATGATCACTCACAGACCTGCACACACCCATGATGATCACTCACGCACACACCCATGTTGATTACTCACACACCTGCACACACCCATGCTGATCACACACCTGCACACCCATGCTCATCACTCACAGACCTGCACACACCCATGCTCATCACTCACAGACCTGCACACACCCATGCTGATCACACACACACCTGCACACACCCATGTTGATCACTCACACCTGCACACACCCATGCTGATCACTCACACACCTGCACACACCCATGCTGATCACTCATACACCTGTATACACCCATGCATACACCTGCATACACCCATGCAGATCACTCACCCACCTGCACACACCCATGCTGATCACACACACACCTACATCACCTATGCACTTGTGTGCTGGACACTCACACCTCACGCACCAACACACCTCTGTGCTGGTCACACGCCTCCACGCACCTATACATGTATGCTAGTCACTCATATTCACACACACACTTGTGAGTTAGTCACGTTCACGCACCTACACACCTGTGTGCCAGACACTTTCACGCGCGTACACACCTGTGAGTTTGTCACTTTCATATATTTACTCACCTACACACCTGTGTGCTGGTCACACATCTTCATGCACCTGCACTGCACCTATGAGTTAGCTATTCACGCACATACACACCTGTGAGTTCGTCACTAACACATTCACACACCTGCACATATGTGTGTTGGTCACTCACACATCTTTAAGCACCTACACATCTGTGTGCTGGTCACTCATAGAACAACTCGCACCTACACCTGTGAGATGGAAAGTAACACATATTCACACACCTACACACCTGTGAAATGGACACTAACACACATTCACGCACCTACACACCTGTGAAATGGACACTAACACACATTCACGCACCTACACACCTGTGAAATGGACACTAACACACATTCAAGCACCTACACACCTGTGAAATGGACACTAACACACATTCACGCACCTACACACCTGTGAGATGGACACTAACACACATTTATGCACCTATATAACTGTGTCCTGGATACCTACATTCTGTGTGTTGATATACACCTGTGTTTTGACGCTTACACATTGTGCGTTGGACACCTACATACCTGTGTGCTGATACCTACATATTTGTATGCTGATACCTACACACCAAATGTGTGCTGATACCTACATATCTTTGTGGCGGACACTTACACATCTGTGCTGGATATCTGCACAAGTGTGTACTGGACATATACACACATGTGCGATATACACCTCCACACCTGTGTACTGGACACCTAGACACACATACACCTGTTTGCTAGATATACCTGTAACTTAGTCACCACATCTATGGGCTAGGCACCTGTGAGCTAAACATCTACACACCTGTGTGCTGGACACCTCCACACCTGTGTAGTGGATACCTACACACACACACACCTGTGGGTTAGACACCTACACACCTGTAAGCTAGACACCAACACACCTGTGGACTGGACACTTACACAAGTGTGGGATGACTCCTACACCTGTGGGTTGACACCTACATACCTGTAGATTGAACACTTACACAAGTGTGGGCTGACTCCTACACATGTGGGTTGGACACCTACATGCCTGTAGATTGAACACTTACATATCTGTGGGCTAGACACCTGCACACCTGTGTCGCCTCCTGTGGGAAGATACCTGGAGTATACCTGGAGAGGGTTCCGGGGGTCAACGCCCCTGCGGCCCGGTCTGTGACCAGGCCTCATCCTGTTTTCAGAGTGTCAACAGCAGACGTGTTGAGTCTTGTAGTTAGTCAAGTGTAATTAATTCAGATGTATACTTTCTACTATTAACCGGTTTCACTGTGTACGTACATCTCAGTGTACATACACTTCAGTGTACATCTGTGTGCATACACTTCAGTGTACGTAAACGTCATTGTACTTACACTTCTGTGTACATAAACCTCACTGCACATATTCTTCAGTGTACATACACTCGAGTGTACCTTGAGTATACTTCAGTATACTTATACTTTTGTGTACATAAATCTCAATGTACATACCTTTCAGTGTACGTACGACCTGGTGTACATATCAGTGTACATACACTGAGAGTTTGCTTCCTGTCTTGAGGATTAAAGATGCTTGGCTGTTAGCGTCTGAAGAAGAGAGAGAGAGAGAGAGAGAGAGAGAGAGAGAGAGAGAGGAGAGAGAGAGAGAGAGAGAGAGAGAGAGAGATGAAAGAAAGAGAGAGAGAGAGAGAGAGAGAGAGAGAGAGAGAGAGAGAGAGAGAGAGAGAGAGAGAGAGAGAGAGAGAGTAGTTTATCAGGTTGCTGTAGAATATTGTATACTAACACATCTTTCCGGTTAAGCATAATAAGAGTGCATTTGAACGCGGGGCCAAGGGGCAATGTCTGCTGGGTCAGGCGTTAAGTCTGCGGGGCCAGGAGCTGAGTCTTAACTTCTGCAAATACAACTCGGTGAGTGCAGGAGGCGACATTTACATTGCAAAGATGACAACTGGGATGATTATGGCGGAGTCGGTACCTTTCTTAGAAGTCAACACTCCTCCTTCCCTGCCTTCTACTTCCCTGCCTTCTACTTCCCTGTCTTCTACTTCCCTGCCTTCCACTTCCCTGCCTTCCACTTCCCTGCCTTCCACTTCCCTGCCTTTCACTTCCCTGCCTTCCACTTCCCTGCCTTCTACTTTCCTGTCTTCTACTTCCCTGCCTTCAACTTCCCTGCCTTCCACTTCCCTGCCTTCCACTTGACTGCCTTCCACTTCCTTGCCTTTCACTTCCATGCCTTCCACTTCCCTACCTTCCACTTCCCTGCTTTCCACTTCCCTGCCTTTCACTTCTCTACCTTCCACTTTCCTGCCTTACACTTCCCTGCCTTTCATTTCCCTGTCTTACACTTCCCTACCTTCCACTTCCTTGCCTTTCACTTCCATGCCTTACACTTCCCTGCCTTCCACTTTCCTGCCTTTCACTTCCCTGCCTTCCACTTCCCTGCCTTACACTTCCCTGCCTTACACTTCCCTGCCTTTCACTTCCCTGCCTTCCACTTCCATGCCTTCCACTGCCCTGCCTTACACTTCCCTGCCTTACACTTCCCTGCCTTTCACTTCCCTGCCTTACATTCCCCTGCCTTACACTTCCCTGCCTTACTCTTTCCTGCCTTACACTTCCCTGCCTTACACTTCCCTGCCTTACACTTCCCTGCCTTACTCTTTCCTGCCTTACACTTCCCTGCCTTACACTTCCCTGCCTTACACTTCTCTGCCTTTCACTTCCCTGCTTTCCACTTCCCTGTCTTCCACTTCCCTGCCTTTCACTTCCCTGCTTTACACTTCCCTGCCTTTCACTTCCCTACCTTCCACTTCCCTGCCTTTCACTTCCCTACCTTCCACTTCCCTGCTTTCCACTTCCCTGCCTTTCACTTCCCTGCCTTACACTTCTCTGCCTTACACTTCCCTGCCTTCCACTTCCCTGCTTTCCACTTCCCTGCCTTACACTTCCCTGCCTTTCACTTCCCTGCCTTCCACTTCCCTGCCTTCCACTTCCCTGCTTTCCACTTCCCTGCCTTTCACTTCCCTGCCTTCCACTTCCCTGCCTTCCACTTCCCTGCCTTACACTTCCCTGCCTTACAATTCCCTGCCTTCCACTTCCCTTCTTTCCACTTCCCTGCCTTTCACTTCCCTGCTTTCCACTTCCCTGCCTTACACTTCCCTGCCTTACACTTCCCTGCCTTCCACTTCCCTGCTTTCCACTTCCCTGCCTTTCACTTCCCTGCCTTCCACTTCCCTGCCTTACACTTCCCTGCCTTCCACTTCCCTGCCTTCCACTTCCCTGCCTTTCACTTCCCTGCCTTCCACTTCCCTGCCTTACACTTCCCTGTCTTACACTTCCCTGCCTTCCACTTCCCTGCTTTCCACTTCCCTGCCTTTCACTTCCCTGCCTTCCACTTCCCTGCCTTACACTTCCCTGCCTTACACTTCCCTGCCTTCCACTTCCCTGCTTTCCACTTCCCTGCCTTTCACTTCCCTGCCTTCCACTTCCCTGCCTTACACTTCCCTGCCTTACACTTCCCTGCCTTCCACTTCCCTGCTTTCCACTTCCCTGCCTTACACTTCCCTGCCTTTCACTTCCCTGCCTTTCACTTCCTGCCTTTCACTTCCCTGCCTTTCACTTCCTGCCTTCCACTTCCTGCCTTACACTTCCTGCCTTCCACTTCCCTGCTTTCCACTTCCCTGCCTTACACTTCCCTGCCTTTCACTTCCCTGCCTTACACTTCCCTGCCTTCCACTTCCCTGCCTTACACTTCCCTGCCTTTCACTTCCCTGCCTTACACTTCCCTGCCTTCCACTTCCCTGCTTTCCACTTCCCTGCCTTACACTTCCCTGCCTTTCACTTCCCTGCCTTACACTTCCCTGCCTTACACTTCCCTACCTTCCACTTCCCTACCTTCCACTTCCCTGCCTTTCACTTCCCTGTCTTACACTTCCCTGCTTTCCACTTCCCTGCCTTTCACTTCCCTGGCTCGAACTTAATTATTTCCCATTCCCCCAGGCGGTGTATGGTTCGTACGGGTTTAGCAGCTGAGTGGTATGGTTGGCATCTGCCTCAGAAGCATAGTGACAGTTTTTGATGCGATGTGAGGCAGTTGACGCAGGGTAAACATCTGTGATCACGTTGCTTGAACTAAATTTTACAAAAAACATCTTAAGGAATCTAAATATATATTAGCGACTCCAAACAGGCACCAGTTGACCGCTTCCACCCAGGGACGAAGAGTAAACATAGTTGTTCTTCGTGGTGCGGGATCCAGTTCTTGAACAGTGTTAAAACAAAGGCTCGCAAGTACAGTTTGACATTTATGAAAGAAAACTCTTCGCTACGAGTTGCTTCTTTAGTCCTAATTATAATTGAGGAAGCCGCTCGTGGCGAAATGTTTCCTCTAATAAATGTCGTAAGTGTACGAGTTATGGTGTGGGTATGAAGATACCATGTACAAGCAAAACTAGGTACAGTATGGATATAAATTATATAAAAAAAATACCAACACGATGGAAATGTTGATACAAATGCAGTATAATGCGATTATTTATCTACTACGTTTCGCCCACACAATAGGCTTTATCAAATTACAAACAAATCTTTTTTTGACTTGATAAAGTCCACGTAGTCAATAAAGAATTGCGTTATACAGCACGTGTGTCTACTTTTCTATAGGTAGAGCATGTTTAGGTTGCCACCGTGAGAGACTAAAGTATCCCCTGTCACAATAACTGCTCACTGTATCTGCGTGTCTCACAAGACACACACGCAGTTCCTCACTATGTACAGTAAGCCTGTGCAACTACCTGAGGCGTCTGTGGATAATTACGCAATTCCCAACGCAACGCCAGGTAATTAAACACTAGATTTACCTGAATGTTCTTTAGCGTACAAGGAGCTTACTCTGAGCTGTGACTGACAAGGTCCTGCACTGTACACATGATCTAGTTTCTACAAGAATGGAACACGTCCTTAGGTTGAGTCAAACAGACAGTGCACACAGTGTGGGCACTGGAGTCCCGTAATTAGTAACCCACAGGGGGTTTACTGCTCACGTCTGACACCACGAGAAGGCTCATTCCTCTCACGCTCATAGTTACAGCGTGACTGGCGGTTGTTCACCTAAAATTCAAGACTAGCCCTGGTTTGGCCTCTCTGCTGCCAAACTGAGGCTGACAGCTGTAAGACAGCGAGTGTTCCTTGCTTTCAGAATACCTTAACTCTACATCCATTACCGTCAATTTTGCCTGGGATCTACACTTTACTTTGCTATTACTACTAGTACTTAAAAGTAATAGATTTGAGAACAGTGCCCGACACTAAGGAAGAGGCTCTCGGAGGGGCCAAGAGCTGGAATCCCTCTTCCTTACCCTCCCCTCCTTGTAACGGTTTATTAACCGGTTTCCCAACTCCCTCTGAAACGGAAAATACACGAATTTACTCTAGAGTCAGCATCCTTCTCCTCATGCAAAATAATCTCGCATTCAAACCCATAATACTAAATCTATCCAAATAGTAAAGTTGAGATACTAGCATACTAAGTTCCCATCAGGGGTATGCGCATCTCTTTTGTAGACCTGTACAACCAAGGAGTAATGTTGAACACAGCTGAACTAAATTATTATCTAGACCAACTACAGACCCCAGTAATTATTACTTGTGATGTTACTGGAAGCCACCCAACATGTAGGAAAGGCAGTTCTTAATCACCACAACTATATAGCTACCTCACCATATACTGTGTCGCCTCCCTCCACCATACTGTCCCACATATTTTAGCTACAAAACTGACTATGAAGCAGCTCTCGATATATGCATCAGGTAAATTCAGTTTAAACATGAAACTGAATGCTATACACTGGGCCTGACGGTGCCCCGTGGCCTGATGGCTAAAGCTCTCGCTTCACACGGCTAGAGTCTGGGTTCGATTTCCGGAGAGGGTAGAAACAATACCACGGGCGGGAATAGAACCCGCAATCAGAGAGTCATAAAACTCCAGACCGATGCGCTGACGGGAGATTCGTCTGTAAAAACTTGCATTTATGGTCGCAGTAGTGCCTATGCTAACCTTCCTATGGTGTATAAATATACCTAGTTGGACGAATCTTATTGTAGCCAGCTGGCCCAATGGCTAGCGCGTCGGTCTGGAGTTTTATGACTCTCTGATCACGGGTTCTATCCCCAACCGTGGTATGGTTTGTTTGCAATCGTGTCATTACGATTTCGTGAGTCATGAGGGTAGACACATTGGGCGTGTTTCCTTACACCGGTTGTCTATGTTCACCCATCAGTAAAATGGGTACCTGGGTGTTAGTCGACTGGTGTGGATCGCATCGTGGGACAAAATTGACCTAATTTTCCCGAAATGCTCTGCATAACAAGAGGCTTTCTATATAGTATGTCATTGATGTCAGCTTAGCCTGTATACCTTCTACATGTGCTTGTAGAAATAAAGAAATTATTATTATTATAAGTAACCACAAACCTCGACGTACAGAGCATCTTCAACATCAGCAGCTTAGAGCCCACCATAAAATTCGCACCTGAAGAGAAAAACAATCAACTGCCATTCCTAGACCCGTTACTCCACACAGGCATGGATGGACTTATTTAAAGTATACAGAAGACCTTCTTACAAGAACGACTTGCTTCATCACTATAATAGAAGTAAAAGGGGCGTCGTGATAGAATTATTTCTAACGGCATATAAGATGTGCAGCCCGGAGTTCCTCGGAGAGGAATGTGAATTCATTACACAGTCTTTCAATCTACTCTACATACTTCTCTCTTCACTTCATCGGCGACTGAAGGAAACGCACAACACACATTCTCAACAAGAACAACGTCGACACTACAAAGGAAACGTCAGCCAAATATATCATTCAAGCTGTTAGCAACATAGTTTCCAACGTATCTCTGACAATGAGAGGCAGTCAGTTTATAATTGCTACTAACTCTTCAACCACTATTAGAGATATAGTAAGGAACTGACAACACATCCACCAGTGCAAGAGTCTACGGCTACACCATACCTTGTGGAGGGTGTGATAACAAGTTTGTGGGTGAAACAGCAAGATCCCTGGAAGTAAGAATACTTGAACATAGACATTCGTGCAGCCGCGTGTCCAACACAGTAGAAACTGACGTACGACGTTGACGGTGTTTAGAAGTCGCCACGAAAGCAGTAAAAAGCACCATCCCACAAAATTTCAGTTTCTATAATATTTCCAGAATCTTAACTAAACACTTACTACCCAACCAAGACATTGCCATAGATGACACCAACCATCACCGTCACGTCTGTACCAGGGGATGACACCAACCATCACCGTCACGTCTGTACCAGGGGATGACACCAACCATCACCGTCACGTCTGTACCAGGGGATGACACCAACCATCACTGTCACGTCTGTACCAGGGGATGACACCAACCATCACCGTCACGTCTGTACCAGGTGATGACACCAACCATCACCGTCACGTCTGTACCAGGGGATGACACCAACCATCACCGTCACGTCTGTACCAGGGATGACACCAACCATCACCGTCACGTCTGTACCAGGGGATGACACCAACCATCACCGTCACGTCTGTACCAAGGGATGACACCAACCATCACCGTCACGTCTGTACCAGGGGATGACACCAACCATCACCGTCACGTCTGTACCAGGGGATGACACCAACCATCACCGTCACGTCTGTACCAGGGGATGACACCAACCATCATCGTCACGTCTGTACCAGGGGATGACACCAACCATCACCGTCACGTCTGTACCAGGGATGACACCAACCATCATCGTCACGTCTGTACCAGGGGATGACACCAACCATCATCGTCACGTCTGTACCAGGGATGACACCAACCATCATCGTCACGTCTGTACCAGGGGATGACACCAACCATCACCGTCACGTCTGTACCAGGGGATGACACCAACCATCACCGTCACGTCTGTACCAGGGATGACACCAACCATCATCGTCACGTCTGTACCAGGGGATGACACCAACCATCACCGTCACGTCTGTACCAGGGGATGACACCAACCATCACCGTCACGTCTGTACCAGGGGATGACACCAACCATCACGTCACGTCTGTACCAGGGGATGACACCAACCATCACCGTCACGTCTGTACCAGGGATGACACCAACCATCACGTCACGTCTGTACCAGGGGATGACACCAACCATCATCGTCACGTCTGTACCAGGGGATGACACCAACCATCACCGTCACGTCTGTACCAGGGGATGACACCAACCATCACCGTCACGTCTGTACCAGGGGATGACACCAACCATCATCGTCACGTCTGTACCAGGGGATGACACCAACCATCACCGTCACGTCTGTACCAGGGGATGACACCAACCATCACCGTCACGTCTGTACCAGGGGATGACACCAACCATCACCGTCACGTCTGTACCAGGGGATGACACCAACCATCACCGTCACGTCTGTACCAGGAAACACTAATTATTCCACTGTTGAGAGGTTCTCAAGCCGGACCCATCTTACCATAGCTGCGCTACTGCTACCTTAACTACCTCTGCTCTCTAACAGCTTGCCACCAGACTCTCTCCTATATGTAATTGTTTCTTAGTGGTCTCTGTATTAGGACTGAAGAAGCCACTTGTGGCGAAACGTTTCCTCAATAAATGTCTTGAGCTGTTCGTATGTCTTTATCTACACACTCATCATGAAATTCCTTACCTTTGAGGCACTCTTGTACCCATAGTCACTTCCAAAATGAAACCATAAAAACTTAACAAAGTCCAGTGGACAATTATTGTTGAGACATCACAAGACGACACAGACCTCGAGTTAAGACTGCCTGCAGTCACTGCAGATTGAAGTTATGCTACCACATCATTTTTCACACACACAAAATAGGAAAACATTCCGTAAATCACTTAAACTTTGGTGGAGTTCTAACTGTGCACATGACGTAGACTTATATAAAAATAAAGATCACCATCGTTACAAAATTAAATAAACCTTCAACAGCTAAAAAAATAAAAAAAAGTAATACTAATATCAAAGCTGGAATCGTGGAGGATTCTGTACAAATTTCACACGTACCACTACCGCAAAAGTACGGACAACATTAACAGAATAACTGGTTACTTCACACTTCATCCTTTCCAGCACAAATAATGGTTTACTCTGCAGTTGTGTCTTCATAAACAATTTAATTAATGTGTATAGGATGGGCTATACTGAGAGATGGCAATTCTTGCCTTGTATGGGCCAGTAGGCTTTCTGCAGTGTTCCCCCATTCTTATGCTCTTATAATAACTGTAAAATCAAAGTAATGGTAAGTGTAAAGACTGGTCCAAGTCATCATAAGCTTCCTTCTCCTACGTGCGGGTAACTTGTGAGAGTAACTCTTTAACTCTCCTGGAAGAAACCTTGTGAAGCTGCCTAACTCTCAATCCTTACTAGAATACTTGACGATATTCGCATTAAAACCTCCCACCTCACTCTGACAGATTTCAACACTTTGCATGAACCCCATCTTGAATATGACAGGGAAACATAGCTTATGTTCCCGCTGTATAACTATCATATAGAATAGGATACCAACACAGTGCTGATGTATCCAATTTTGTTTAATGAAAACAATGCCTTAGTGGATCATCTCAAACTTACACTGTCAACCACTTCAAGACATAACCCTTATATTATCTTTCCTTTTCTTAAGCCAGGTAAAGACCCATCACAACCTGCAATATACAAACATATTTGTCTATTATCTTGTCTATTTAAGATCATGGAGAGACTATTTTGAGAGACTATTTTGAGCAGCTTCAAGCCCAAAGTGCTCAGCTTTAAACCCGAATATTATGTTTAGAACATGAAATTCACTCATCTCTATTAAAAAAAAAAATCGAGTCTGCATTGTCATATGTCGATCTCAAGAGGCGTCTTTGACGTCTTACGAATCAGTCTACCTGACAGCAGCCTATGTATTAATTTGCTTGACATCATCGGTGTATTAGTTTGCTTGACAGCATCAAATATATCAATCTTCTGGACAGTATCCTGTGTGTTAGTCTGCTTATAAAACTCTCCCATCAAAGAATAAGGGACAAAACACTCAATTGGCTGAGATCTGATCTCACCAGCAGAACATCTAAGGTTTTCAGGCAAGGCGGGTTTTTACATGTCTTCCAAATTAACACTGGGGTACCATACGGATAAGGATAAATTCTAAGAAGAACCCTTTCACAACATTCTGACGTACCTAACACGTATCCAATTCACATCTCAGCATATGTTGATGATATAAGATATTACCACAACAATATTTTAGTGTCCTTACAACTGTAATAAGCACACACTAATCTAACTGGACACACGAATGAGGCCTGCAATTCATTGTAGACAAAAACCGCCTTTGAAATCTTCACCAGAAAAAGAGTACAACAATTGTCCACCATGACTATCGGAAACATTCCCGTCACACATGAAAGGCTACACAGCTACCTAGGAATGTGTGTTGACTCTTCATTTCTCAAATGGAAAGACCACATCACTCACTTTCAACACACCACACAGTAGAGGTTTACCATGCTCAAAGCCTGTCTGGTTCATCCTGGGAAGCAGAATTCACTAATTTACACTACATACATTCGTATATAACTTTACTACTGCTCCAGATCGTACCATTTGGCAGCTTTGTCGAGTTTCTAAAAACTGAATACAATTCAAAACAGTGTCATGCCAATCATTTGCGGGGCCTTACGTTCCTCACATATTAACTTCAAGGAGAAACAGCGCTCGAAAGCCTAGCCACAAGAAGCATGATGTATGTGAACTATCTCTTCCTCTGTGTTTCTACACATCAAACGCATCCATACCACTCCAGAGTAAATCCTGTCATCATCATCAGACCTCAACCCACTAGATCTACCTCTCACTTACAACCCTTCATAAAAAAAATCTTACATAATCTTTCCTCCCACCTAGATAGTTTTCAAAACTGCGACAACCAATCAACGATTCCACCTACTTCCCCATGGAACTATAGTAACCAGGATGAAGTAATTCACTTTGACAAAGATACTCCCTAAACAGCACTACATTGCACAGTCTTCACCCCGATACATCTCACATACATATAGACGGGTCATGAGTCCTCAATAATAATTCACCCTCTGACATACGCAGACCCTTATGGGGGTTAGCACTTGGGTATGATTATAATAATAATAATAATGTGACATCCGCATTGTGGACTCCTTGCTTCCATCTCAAAACAGAATGGAAACTACTCAAAGACATTTCCGTCTTATCAGTTATTCAATTCTGTATCCATAGCAGTTATACAATTGTCTTCATAGCAATTATACAGTTCTGTCTTCATACCAATTATACAATTCTGTCTTCATAACAATTATACTGTTTGTAGCGACTTCAGAACTGCTATCCAGGCTCTTACATATTACTTCAAAAGCTGCAAGGAACTAGTGCATCCTGCTTCACCCTCCAACACCAACACCACGTCATAGGGTATGACAGATGTGTTCATTGAGTACCCACACACTACACCACTGCCAACTCCACACAACTGGTAAATATACTGTAAAACTATCATAAACAATTTAATTGAATAATGGGAAATGTCATGCTCATCAGTACACAATGAAACTATAAAAAAGAGCTGAGAATTGTGGACACATACAAGGCATGAAACTAGAGTAATATTTACAGCAATGGTCAGACTAAGGACACACGTGGCTAGCACCACACAGCTACAGATATAAATTAATACTGCACTCATTGCAATGTTCCAGAAATAATACAGCATTTTTTTATTACACTGTTTTAGATATCATTGTAAGAATCATCTTCACACTATTAAAATCCCATTCACCACTGAAAATATCTTAGGAGGTAGGACGTTCCCACCGCTTACAAAGCTTCAGTGTCACTTGACAGTTGTCCAAGACGGACCAGGTTCAGGTAGGTTTGCCAGGGCAGGTTCTGGCCCGGGTCAAGGCTGGTTCTGGCCCGGGTCAAGGCTGGTTCTGGCCCGGGTCAAGGTAGGTTCTGTTAAGTAAAAGGACACAAATGCAACTAATGTGACATTTTATTGTGGCAACGTTTCGCTCTCCAGGAGCTTTCTCAAGCCGTTACAAGCGTTACATGGACACAGTGGGCTATTATATACTCTCAAAGTGAGGTGAAATACTAGTGGTGGTCGAGGTAGTAGTGATAAGTAGTAGTAGTAGTAGTAGTAGTAATACAATAAGGTAGAACAATCAATATGCACATGAGTAAAGGTGATAAAACAAATACTTGGGTAGTATAACAATAGTGTTAAGACAAGGACACTATTAATGCAATAATGTGAGCAGTTGTTAGTATAGTGAAGTGTTCCTGTCAGGAGTGTTCAGCCGTTACAGTCGTTACATGTGACTTAGTGGGCTTATAACTCTCAAATGCAGGTAGAAACTATGTGTCGAGGTATAGTGATTAAGCTAGTTTTCAGTAGAGTAGAGTAATACAATAAGCTGTAGAACAATCAATATGCACATGATAAAAGGTGATAGAAACAAATGCCTTCTCGTACTTCTATTAAGTTCTAACTTAGTGACTAAATCCAGAAAGCACGCATGATACCAGTGCTGAATTGCAGAGGGTTTTTACACTATGACGCCTGTGTAGGCGCGACAGGAATTAGTTTTTTGATTACTAGTCGGGCGTCTTTGAATTTCATGAGATGATTGTTGGAATTTCGGTGTTGTACGCAGGCGTTGTTCAGGTTATCGTTTCTGCATGCATTAATGTGTTCATTGATGCGTGTTTCGAGGTTTCTTGCTGTTTCTCCTACATAAATTCTGTCGCAGCCTCCACAGGGTATAGTGTAGACCCCTGCGTTGACTGGTTCATGGTGCTTGGATTTAGTCCTGGTTAGATCCTTAATAGAAGTACTGGAAGCAATGGCGACTCTAGTGTTAGCTTGTGCAAATACTTTAGAAATGTTGGATGCAACCTGGCTGTTGGGAAGAATTATAACTTTGTTTGGAGTGGTGTTGACGCTGGAGAATTAATGATCTGAAGAGCTCTTTTCTTGCAATCTTTGATGAAAAAGGAAGGAAAATGTAAATCAGTGAAGGTTTGGTGAATGTATGTACATTCCTCGTCAAGAAACTCAGGACTACAAATTCGGTAAGCAAAGTTATAATTCTTCCCAACAGCCAGGTTGCATCCAACATTTCTAAAGTATTTGCACAAGCTAACACTAGAGTCGCCATTGCTTCCAGTACTTCTATTAAGGATCTAACCAGGACTAAATCCAAGCACCATGAACCAGTCAACGCAGGGGTCTACACTATACCCTGTGGAGGCTGCGACAGAATTATGTAGGAGAAACAGCAAGAAACCTCGAAACACGCATCAATGAACACATTAATGCATGCAGAAACGATAACCTGAACAACGCCTGCGTACAACACCGAAATTCCAACAATCATCTCATGAAATTCAAAGACGCCCGACTAGTAATCAAAGAAACTAATTTCCGTAGACGCAAGTGCCTTGAATCAGCACTTATCTCTGTTTCTAACACAATTAAACAAAACAAAGGCAGCTTCACCATCTCTGAAGTCTTAGCAAGAATCCTCCTGAAAACAGTTAACCATACCATCACATAGTCTCTCCTGCTAATTCAACACAAGCACATCGTAGATGTGGAACACTCCTACAGGCCTTCTATATTTCAACCTCCAGCAAAAATAGTTGTCTAACCTATTGTTATACTACCCAAGTATTTGTTTTATCACCTTTTACTCATGTGCATATTGATTGTTCTACCTTATTGTATTACTACTACTACTACTACTACTACTTATCACTACTACCTCGACCACCACTAGTATTTCACCTCACTTTGAGAGTATATAATAGCCCACTGTGTCCATGTAACGCTTGTAACGGCAGAAAGCTCCTGGAGAGCGAAACGTTGCCACAATAAAATGTCACATTAGTTGCATTTGTGTCCTTTTACTTAACATATTGTCGGTAATTCTACCAATATTATTACAAGGTAGGTTCTGGCCCGGGTCAAGGTAGGTTCTGGCCCGGGTCAAGGCTGGTTCTGGCCCGGGTCAAGGTAGGTTCTGGCCCGGGTCAAGACGAACCGACAAGTCGTCATCAGTTTACTCTCTCTTAAGTGCGGGTTATTTGGGTATAAAACACTAATCCAGTTCCTTCAAACAAGCACAAAAACTGTGCAGTATCTAAATACATACAATAAAACAGTGTATCCACTCAGCGGAGTTAGAGTAACAAGCTTCTCAAAGGCAGTGACAACAGTCATTACTGAACTGAGTGGTGTCACTCAGCATCACAAGTGGTGTCACTCAGCATCACAAGTGGTGTCACTCAGCATCACAAGTGGTGTCACTCAGCATCACAAGTGGTGTCACTCAGCATCACAAGTGTCACTCAGCATCACAAGTGGTGTCACTCAGCATCCAAGTGGTGTCACTCAGCATCACAAGTGGTGTCACTCAGCATCACAAGTGGTGTCACTCAGCATCACAAGTGGTGTCACTGCAGCATACTGGAGTGGTGTCCTCAGCATCACAAGTGTCCTCACATCACAAAGTGGTGTACACTCAGCATCACAAGTGGTGTCACTCAGCATCACAAGTGGTGTCACTCAGCATCACAAGTGGTGTCACTCAGCATCACAAGTGGTGTCACTCAGCATCACAAGTGGTGTCACTCAGCATCACAACTGGGGTCACTCAGCATCACAAGTGGTGTCACTCAGCATCACAAGTGGTGTCACTCAGCATCACAAGTGGTGTCACTCAGCATCACAAGTGGTGTCACTCAGCATCACAAGTGTCACTCAGCATCACAAGTGGTGTCACTCAGCATCACAAGTGGTGTCACTCAGCATCACAAGTGGTGTCACTCAGCATCACAAGTGGTGTCACTCAGCATCACAAGTGGTGTCACTCAGCATCACAAGTGGTGTCACTCAGCATCACAAGTGGTGTCACTCAGCATCACAACTGGGGTCACTCAGCATCACAAGTGGTGTCACTCAACATCTTAGTTACAACCAGGGTATTCTTCCTACTTCCTGGACCAACAGTCTCAGTGTGTCTATCGCTAAGCCGCAATAAGCTGGTTGTCTATGTAAAACATTTAAAATAATTATACTCAACAGACTATACTATATAAAGAGACACCAACTTTCGCCTCATCTCTATAGTTTCATGAAGGGAAAATATGTGCTGTAGTGTATTTCCACCTTTCTCACAGCTCACTCTTCTACGAGTTTTACCACATTTCTTGATCTGAAATCTGCATTTGATATCGCAAACAGAACCGTTATACTACATGAACTAATCAAAATTATTACTGTAAGTACTTCTGACAGTTTTGAAGACACACAGATGATCAAACCAAATACAGAGTATGTGGCCAGCCCTATCGTCATTTTCTTGAACACTGTCCTTAATTGTCCATATATTGACGATTATAGAGATAGTATGTATTATGTCAAGATATCTAATTAATGAAAATAAGATACCAGACATATTAAGCAAATTTCCTAAATATGCTTGCAACAGATAAGTCAACTCTAGATATATATCCAGATGTACCCCTGTTAACCCTTTTGGGGCCTAGTTCCTAGGCCTTTTGTGTATCCTTATTAGGGATGTATCGGATGTGAAAAATTTAAATATCCGGTATGCGGATGTGTATACGGATGTCTTACTTACTTATTTTGCGGATGCGGATATCTGCTTACAGTAAAATACGGATGCGGATGCGGATATCTGCTTACAGTAAAATACGGATGCGGATGCGGATGCGGATATCTGCTTACAGTAAAATGCGGATGCGGATGCGGATTACGGATGTCACATCTTGACATCCGGCGGATGCGGATGCGGATTTTGTAGGACAGTCATAAAATACCTGATTTTTTTTTTTTTTTACCATAAGAACATAAGAAAGGAGGAACACTGCAACAGGCCTACTGGCCCATACTTGGCAGGTCCATGTCAAAACCAACCCACCAAAAATATTTGTCCAACCCATCCCCATCCAAGCAAGAAGCCCCGACAACCCCCCCAACCATTGTGCAAGTCCCGTTCAAATCCAACCCCTCTCACTCACAACCCCTCTCACTCACAAGAACACAGAATGTTAAGTAAAAGGACACAAATGCAACTAATGAGACATTTTATTGTGGCAACGTTTCGCTCTCCAGGAGCTTTTTCAAGCCGTTACAAATAATGCATGGACACACAGGATATATATAGGTTCAATGAGACAATAAAATGTCTCATTAGTTGCATTTGTGTCCTTTTACTTAACATATTGTCGGTAATTCTACAAATATTAATACAAGAACACAGAAATAAGGAACAATGCAGCAAGCCAACTGGTCCACACTAGGTAGGTCCCCCTATGGAAATAAATGGTATAAAATACCGACACAATGGAAAAATAAACACATAAGCAGTATAATGTGATCCTTTATTGACAACGTTTCGCCCACGCAGTGGGCTTTATCATTTTCCAGGTAGATCTGTCTGTGACTCGATAAAGCCCACTGCGTGGGCGAAACGTTGTCAATAAAGGATCACATTATACTGCTTATGTGTTTATTTTTCCAGGTCCCCCTATAACCCAAAACCAATCTCACAAACAAAAACTCCTACCCAACCCATCTACTTCATCTATGGAATATGCTTTGATAATTAGGGCACTATAAAATAGGGTACTAAAGGAGCTGAAGCACCTGGTTCACCACAAGAGCACCAAAGGAGCTGAAGTAGGTAGTGGCCAAGGGTTAGGCAAGTGAAGAATTCCCTGTATTAAGATACCAAGATGTTGCTGTGTCAGACAGTAACTCCAGGCTGATGGACTGACCACCTCAAACTCCTCCTGTTCTTAAACATAAGAACATAAGAATGGAGGAACACTGCAGAAGGCCTACTGGCCCATACAAGGCAGGTCCTTATCAAAACCACCACTACCTAAGAATTTACTCCTGTACTCACGACACTAATCAAACCCAGCCCCTCCCACTCATAGAGATAAATGCAAGGTTCTGAAGCTCGGGAGTGTCCATAACCCAAGCACTTATAAGTTAAATAACGTAGAACTTAGCCATACAGATTGCGAGAAGGACTTGGGGGTGATGGTAAGCAGCAACCTTAAACCAAGACAGCAATGCCTAAGCGTACGTAATAAGGCAAATAGATTACTGGGATTTATATCAAGAAGTGTTAGCAACAGAAGTCCAGAGGTTATATTACAGCTTTATACATCATTAGTAAGGCCTCACCTAGATTACGCAGCTCAGTTCTGGTCTCCATATTACAGAATGGACATAAATTCGTTAGAAAACATTCAGCGTAGAATGACTAAATTAATACATAGCATTAGAAATCTTCCTTACGAAGAAAGATTGAAGACCCTAAAATTACATTCACTTGTAAGACGTAGAATGAGGGAGACATGATCGAGGTATACAAGTGGAAAATGGGTATTAACAAAGGGGATATAAATAAGGTCTTGAGGATATCTCTCCAAGAGAGAACCCGCAATAATGGATTCAAGTTAGATAAGTTTAGATTTAGAAAGGATATAGGAAAGTATTGGTTTGGAAATAGGGTAGTTGATGAGTGGAACAGTCTGCCTAGTAGGGTTATTGAAGCTAGGACCTTGGGTAGTTTCAAATTTAGGTTGGATAAATTCATGAGTGAGAGGGGTTGGATTTGAGTGGGACTCGCGCATGAGTGGGTAGAATTGTCAAAGCTT
>WNWK01012346.1:0-59992 GCA_009830355.1 Cherax destructor | reverse complement strand
GCATACCCAGTATGGGCCTAACGTACACAGTGTACAGGGTCCTGAATGACTCCTTATTGTTGTTGGAATGCTGTTCTTAGGTTTGCCAGCCGTTCGTATGCTGCAGCAGTTATTTGGTTGATGTGCACCTCAGGAGATGTGCCTGGTGTTATACTCACCCCAAGATCCTTTTCCTTGAGTGATGTTTGTAGGCTCTGGCTCACTAGACTGTACTCCTTCTGTGGTCTATTTTGCCCTTCCCCAATGTTCATGACTTTGCACTTGGTTGGGTTGAATTCCAGGAGCCAGTTGCTGGATCAGGCCTGCAGCCTGTCCAGTAATTGATTACCTCAAACTCCTCCTGTTCTTCATGATTCTCCTTTGTATGGACTGATGAAACCACTGTGTGGCGAAACGTTTCCTCAATAAAGATACCCAAGTGTTGCATATGTGTCTAATTTATCAACTTGTCGGTTCTCTGAACCATTCATCTACATTCGATAGATGTGTTGAAGATTGTTGTTAGTGGTACACATAGCGCCTCTGCTCCCTCTCTCAGGACCCATGGAGAAATGTTATCTGGCCCCATCGCCTTTGAGGTATCTAGCTCGCTTAGCAGCCTCTTCACTTCCTCCTCAATTGTATGTATTGTGTCCAACACTTGATGGTGTACCGCACCTCTCCGTCTTTATTGGAGTCCCTTCTGTGTCCTCTGTGAACACACCTCTTCAAGGGGGGCTCCTTGGCGTGGTGAAGAGGCTCTTGGTCTGAGGAATTAGACCTTTTGGTCTTCATCCTCAGACCGAACCTAATTACCCTCCAATCCCCCTCCCCTATCCCATCTTCCCCATCCTCCCTTTTTCACTTTCCTCCTCCTCCTCCTCATCCCTCCCTTATTCCCTTCCCATTTTTACCCTGTGAGCTTCTCTCCATGGGCATTCTGGTTCCTAGGTAGGGGTAAGGGTACCGTGGTCCATCCCATTCCGTTGAGGTTCTTGGCGGTGATGTAGTTTGCCATGGAATCTGAATCGCCTGGGGATATCCCGATCCCTCTCCGGTCTCCCAGAGGGTGGCTTTGGGTATCTTTCGAGTGACTGGTGTATCTCTGGAGGCCACCTTTCGGATTCCGGGGGTGGTGGCCGAAGGAGGTATGCTTTGTGGCGGGTATCCGGCCGCCCTCTCTTTTGTCTGCCAAGGTGGCTCGGTGGATGTGAGGTTGCTATCCCAGATTGCTGTTTTACTGACATGAAGAGTAGGGTATGGCACAGGTTCCATGCAGCATCTGCACTACTTGCGGTGTTGAGGTCCTCTTGGGCACGAAGGGGGATTTACGCCCCTTTCATTCCTCCTAGGAGCTATTCCTCCACGTTCCCCCTTTTTTTATTCTTTTTTTATATTTTTATTTTCTTCTTTCTTTTTTTTTCTTAAAAACAAAAAGAAAGAAGTAACCTAACCATGGATGCCCTAATCCGTGAACCTACCCACGGGCCCCTTCTTGATACTGCACCTAGTTCTGACCCTACCTCATTAATGGACAACTCTTCGGACACCTCTAATACGCCTGTACCTCTTGCTGGTGCCGGTTCGTCACCTGCTTCAGGTACCAGGGTTCCGACTGGCCCTTTGACACATCTGACCTTCGCTCTTCTCTGACCTTGATTCCCGCTTCTCCCGCAACGGTGCGGCACTTTTCGGATTGCTCGCCCTTCACACGTCAGACCACCTAAGGTCCCACATCCAAACGACCAAGACCCTTACATGACGATTCGACACTTCCTTCTCATTCATTTCAGAAACGACCAGCACGTCATGTCACGCACTCTCCTTAAACACTTTGTTTTACACTACTCAACAGACAAAGTTTTTTACTCTCAGACCGACTACTCCAACTACCTACCTTTCCGATCATAGTATTGGTAAAGCTCTCCTACCCCATGTAGGTAAAGATATCTCATTTCACGCTCTCAAGAGCAGCACTCGCATCATCACAGTCCAGAATGCTGGCCAAGCTCGTGATCTTTCTCTCCTTACAACCATAGATACTATTCCTATCACTATTGACAAACATCATTCTCTCAATTCTTGTAGTGGTTCTGTCATTTTACCCCACACCATTGTCCAACGGAATTTCCAGACATGTGGTGGTGACATTTTGGAGCAGCTTGAGCTCCAAGAACTCCCTATCCTCAAAGTTGACACGTTTGTCCTCCCGGCCAATAAGCGAAGACGTTATCCCTGCACTATAGCTCGTTTAACATTTGACTGCCGTGAACTTCCGCCTTCGGTCTACATTGCAGGTCACCGTTTACAGGTTTGAAAGGTGACCCCTACACCACAACAGTGTAGAAACTGCTGGCGTTTTGGTCATCCAGCGAAATATTGCAGGTCCATGGCCGAATGCCCAGTCTGTGGTGCCGACGACCATGCCAGTCCTTCTTGTACTCTACCTCCCTCTTGCCTTAACTGTCATGAGGCGCATCCATCATACTCTCGCCGTTGTCAAGTTTACCTAAATGAGCGGGAAATCCGTTGTCTCAAAGAGGCGGAAGGCTTCTCATATGGTATGGCCATCTCTCATCTACGCCTTCAAGAGAGACTTCCCCGTATTTTTTATTCTCGCATTGCTAAATGTCCCCCCACTTCCGTGGCTTCCTCTGTGGTCGCCCCACCCTCAGTCACTCCTGTCTCGAATCCTTTTGCTGTTCTTGGCTCCGAGGTCCCTACCTCGGCATCACATACTGTCCACACCCCTTCCTCTACTCACTTGCACAGTTCTGTGTCTACACGCCCTCGTCTACCACCCAATCCTCACCACCCCCCTTCTTCGCATAAGTCCAGCAAAAAAAAAACCCATTGCCGGGTTCTTCACCTCCGACTAGTTCTATAATGTGTGTGGAGGTTCATTCTCCTCCTCGTTCAATATCTTCATCCCCCGTCCCCTCCCAAGTTTTTTCCTTGACTGCCCCCCCCCCCCAGGTCGATTCCACTCTTGTCCTCTCCCAAGCCCCTTCGACAGTTTCCTCTTCCATCTCCTCGCCCTCTTCTTAAGTACAGTCTATAGTCTCCCAGATTGCAGAATCTGAACCATTGATGGACACCGCTCCACCTCCGGTTCCTCCTCCTCTCTCTTCTCCGTCTATACCCCTTCTTCCTTCACAGCGTCCCCCTCCTTCTCTGATTACAAGTTTTCCGCTGCC
This sequence comes from Cherax destructor, assembly GCA_009830355.1. Lineage (NCBI taxonomy): Eukaryota > Metazoa > Arthropoda > Malacostraca > Decapoda > Parastacidae > Cherax > Cherax destructor. Next base: position 56,816 of record WNWK01012346.1, on the reverse strand, counting down.
TCCACACGTGGACTTTTCTAACCCTAGTCCATAGATACCTCTAACTTCAACTTATAACTTTCTTTCCATACATCATGGCTTATTTGCAGTGGAATATCCGAGGCCTCAGGGGTAACTGGGGTGAGCTTCAGGTGTTGCTCTTCCAGTTTTTCCCTGTTGAGGTCTGTTTGCAAGAACCCAAATTACAATCCGCTGTTATCCGGCCCTTTTCGGGCTATGATTTGTTATATTCATCAGATCCTTTTTCCGATGGAACCTTTAATGAAAGTGCTCTTCTTATACGCACTGGTATTCCATACCGTCAGCTCTATGTGCGTTCTTCTCTACATTACACTGCAGCCTGGCCCGTATCCACTTCAATAAGTGGTATACACTCTGTTCTTTATATCTCTCCCCTTCGCGGGCATTGTCTATCCCAGATGTTGATTTTCTTCCTTGCCGCCACCCCTTCTGTTACTTGGCGATTTTAATGCACACCATTTTCTCTGGGGAGGGTCGCACTGTGACTCCCGTGGCATTCAGTTGGAGGCATTTCTTGCTTCTCTCCCCCTCCATCCATTTTGATCCTTGAACTCATTCTTTCTCTTGCATCTATCTCTCCATATGCACTTCCTCAACTGTCCTCGACTTCACCTGGTCTGTCCTCTTGGACTTACATGACAGTAATCATTTTCCAATCATTCTTAAGTCCCCTTCATATTCTCCTCCTCCTCGTAGCCCACGCTGGCAATTTGACTGGGCGAATTGGGACCTTTATGCACATCTTACTGCCTTTCATGAGGTTCCTTCCTTGTCCAGCATTGATGAGGTTTTACATCTCTTTTCGTTCTGTCTTCACAGCACCTTCGTATTCTATCCCCCAAACCTCAGGCAAGCATTCTCAGAAGTGTGTGCCTTGGTGGTCTCCTGCTTGTGCTCGGGCAGTACGTTTGAAACGCGCTGCGTGGGGCAGGTACCAGTATAACAGACCCATAGAGAGACTCCTTGATTTTAAGCAGAAGAGAGTAATTGCTCACCGTGTCATACCATACGCGACCCCAAACGCACTTACTGGCGGGATTACGTTTCCACCGTCACTTCGGATTCCTTGATGAGTGCAGTCTGGAAGAAAGTGCGGAAATTGAGTGGTAAATTCTCCCCCGACCTGGCTCCTGTTCTTCGGGTTGCCGGTGACGATATAGCACACCCTCTTGCCGTTACCACTGAAATTGGTAATCATCTGGTTCGTATTTCTCAGGGGCTCCATCTATGCCCCTCGTTCCTTTCTTCTAAGTCTGCCAGTGAGTTAAAGCTCTTAGATTTTTCTTCTTTTAGAGAAGAATCTTATAATGTGCCTTTTACCCTTCAAGAACTGGAAGCAACACTCTCTGCTTGCCGATCATCGGCAGCTGGGCCAGACGGCATACATATTCGTATGCTACAGCATTTACATCAGTCTGCTCTTATTGTCCTCTTACGACTCTTTAATCTCATATGGTTGCAAGGAGTCCTTCCCCAGCTGTGGAAGTCTGCTATTGTTCTCCCTTTTCACAAACTGGGTACTACGGGACGTGATACCTCCCACTATCATCCCATCGCTCTTACCAGTGCAGTTTGTAAAGTGATGGAACGTCTAGTTAATAGACGTTTGATGTGGTATTTAGAGACGCACAATAGTCTCTCCCCTAGTCAATATGGCTTTCGTAAGAGCCGTTCTGCCATTGACCCATTACTGAGCTTGGATACGTATATTCGTAATGCCTTTGCTAATAACCACTCGGTTATCGCCATCTTTTTCGACCTTGAGAAGGCTTATGATACAACTTGGAGGTATAATATCTTGGCCCAGGCCCACTCCTTAGGCCTCCGAGGCAATCTACCATTTTTTCTTAAGGCCTTTTTAACTGACAGACATTTCCATGTCCAGGTTAGTAATGCGCTTTCCTTGGAATTTGTCCAAGCTGAAGGTGTCTCCCAGGGTTGTGTTCTGAGCACAACATTCTTTCTCCTTGCTATAAATAATCTGGCATCTGTTCTCCCATCCAATATTTGGTCATCGCTCTATGTGGATGACTTTGCTATAGCTTGTGTGGGTGCTAACTGTCACCTCATTGCAATTTCCCTCCAGCATGCCATCAACCGGGTTTCCGATTGGGCCACCACTCACAGGTTTAAATTTTCTAGTGGCAAAACTCATCAAATTACGTTTACTAGATGTTCAGTGGTCTTTGCTCATCCATTGTACCTATACAGCTCACGTATCCCAGAACATGATACAGTCAGGTTCCTCGGCCTCCTATTTGACCATCGATTGTCCTGGAAACCTCACATTACCTCTCTGAAGGCAACTTGTCATAGCCGGTTGAGCCTCTTAAAAACCCTCGCACATCTTTCATGGGGGCTGATCGTCGAACTCTCCTTCGCCTGCATTCAGCCTTAATATTATCGAAACTCGATTATGGTGACCAGATATATTCGGCGGCCTTCCCTGCTACTCTTTCCAGCCTTAATCCCATACATCACCAGGGATTGCGTTTATGCCTTGGTACATTTCGTTCTTCCCGGGTTGAGAGCCTCTATGTAGAAGCGAACATTCCATCCTTGTCCGATCGTCGTGATGCACATTTCATTCGCTATTATGTTCGCTCTCATGACCTCTGCAATCCTTCCATGTATAGGATTGTCACAGATGTTAGTAGATGCTTGTTATTTGTTCGTCGCCCCTGTTTACTTCGTTCCTTTTCTCTTCGTCTACATTGGCAACAACGCTGGTCTGACCTGCTAAATAATAAACTTCATTCTATTAAACCGAGTATAGGTTTCTGGCCTTCTTGTCACCAATGTCGAGGTTGGGAGACTACACTCTCCCTTCTTTGCATTGGCCACACTCGTCTTACTCACGGGTATCTCATGGAGAGGCTTCCTGTCCCTCTCTGTGAGCATTGTCAGGTTCCAGTATCTGTTTGCCATATTCTGTTGGACTGCCCACTCTATCAACGAGCACGCAGAATTTACCTCCAACGGCTCTGCGGCCCTTTCTTTACCTTCCCTTCTTGCAGATGGACCCTCCTTTAATCCTGACTCTCTCATTTACTTTTTGACAGCAACTGACTTACTGCACAAACTCTGAAAGTTATGCCTCTAGCACCTCCCTCCGTCCCTTCTACCTCAATCTCTTGCTACCCTCTCTCCCTGCACTATCCACCGTCCTGTTGCACTCCATACCCTACTAATCATCCCTATCCCTCTTACAACCCATTCTCCCAGCATCCTGCAATAACCTGCAGCACTGTATGACCCCTGTGGTTTAGCGCTTCTATTTGATTATAATAATAATCCTCTGTGAACACTTCTTTGAATCTCATGTTGAGTTCCTCACACACTTCGCGGTCGTTTCTTGTGATCTCTCCTCCTTCCTTCCTTAGCCTGATCATCTGGTTCTTGACTGTTGTTCTCCTCCTGATGCGGCTGTACAACAGCTTTGGATCAGATTTGGCTTTCGCTGCTATGTCATTTTCATATTGTCTTTGGGCCTCCCTTCTTACCTGTGCATATTCATTTCGGCTCTACGACTGCTCTCCTTATTCTCCTGGGTCCTTAGCCCTCAATACTTCTTCCATTCCCTAGCACACTTGGTTTTGACCTCCCTGCTGTTCTGTGGTGGGTTATACATCACTGCAATTACCATCTTGGGACCATCGGACTGAAGCGTTCCTATTATATAAACTCTTGCTCCTCCTCTGTGTGTTAGTTACCATTTTGTCCTAGGCACATGTCGATTAGACACTAGGCCTGTTGTATGTGTGTGTACTCACCTAGTTGTACTCACCTAGTTGTGGTTGCAGGGGTCGAGTCAAAGCTCCTTGCCCCGCCTCTTCACTGGCCGCTACTGGGTCACTCTCCCTGCGCCATGAGCTTTATCATACCTCTGCTTAAAGCTATGTATAGAGCCTGCCTCCACTACATCGCTTCCTAAACTATTCCACTTCCCGACAACTCTGTGACTGAAGAAATACTTCCTAACATCTCTGTGATTCATCTGAGTCTTCAACTTCAAACTGTGTCCCTCGTTGCTGTGTCCCATCTCTGGAACATTCTGTCTCTGTCCACTTTGTCAATTCCTCTCAGTATCTTATATGTTGTTATCATGTCCCCCCTATCTCTCCTGTCCTCCAGTGTCGTCAGGTCGATTTCCCTTAACCTCCCCTCGTAGGACATACCCCTTTAGCTCCGGGACTAATCTTGTTGCAAACCTTTGCACTTTCTCGAGCTTCTTCACATGCTTGGCTAGGTGTGGGTTCCAAACTGGTGCTGCATACTCCAGTATGGGCCTAACGTACACAATGTACAGGGTCCTGAACGATTCTTTATTAAGATGTCGGAATGCTGTTCTTAGGTTTGCTAGGCGCCCGTATGCTGCAGCAGTTATTTGGTTGATGTGCGCCTCAGGAGATGTTCCTGGTGTTATACTCACCCCAAGATATTTTTCCTTGATTGAGGTTTGCAGTCTCTGGCCCCCTAGGCTGTACTCCGTCTGCGGTCTTCTTTGCCCTTCCCCAATCTTCATGACTTTGCACTTGGTGGGGTTGAACTCCAGGAGCCAGTTGCTGGACCAGGCTTGCAGCCTGTCCAGATCCCTTTGTAGTTCTGCCTGGTCCTCGTCCGATTGAATTCTTCTCATCAACTTCACATCATCTGCAAACAGGGACACTTCGGAGTCTATTCCTTCCTTCATGTCGTTCACAAATACCAGAAACAGCACTGGTCCCAGGACTGACCCCTGTGGAACCCCGCTCGTCACCGGCGCCCACTCTGACACCTCGCCACGTACCATGACTCGCTGCTGTCTTCCTGACAGGTATTCCTTGATCCACTGTAGTACCTTCCCTGTTACCCCTGCCTGGTCCTCCAGCTTCTGCACTAATCTCTTGTGTGGAACTGTGTCAAACGCCTTCTTACAATCCAAGAATATGCAATCTACCCACCCCTCTCTCTCTTGCCTTATTGCTGTCACCCTGTCGTAGAACTCCAGTAGGTTTGTGACACAGGATTTCCCGTCCCTGAAACCGTGTTGGCCGTCGTTGATAAGCTCATTCCTTTCTAGGTGCTCAACCACTCTTCTCCTGACTATCTTCTCCATGACCTTGCATACTATACATGTCAGTGACACTGGTCTGTAGTTTAGTGCTACGTTCCTGTCTCCTTTTTTAAAAATTGGAACTACATTTGCTGTCTTCCAAACCTCAGGTAGTTGCCCTGTTTCGTTAGATGTGTTGAAGATCGTTGTTAGGGGTACACATAGCTCCTCTTCTCCCTCTCTCAGGACCCATGGAGAGATGTTATCTGGCCCCATCGCCTTTGAGGTATCTAGCTCGCTTAGTAGCCTCTTCACTTCCTCCTCATTTGTGTGTATTGTGTCCAGCACTTGATGGTGTACCCTACCTCTCCTCCTTTCTGGAGGCCCTTCTATCTCCTCTGTGAACACTTCTTTGAATCTCATGTTGAGTTCCTCACACACTTCCCGGTCATTTATTGTGACCTCCCCTCCTACCTTCCTCAGCCTGATCACCTGGTCCTTGACTGTTGTTCTCCTCCTGATGTGGCTGTACAACAGCTTTGGGTCAGATTTGGCTTTCGCTGCTATGTCATCCTCGTACTGTCTTTGGGCCTCCCTTCTGATCTGTGCATATTCACTTCTGGCTCTACGACTGCTCTCCTTATTCTCCTGGGTTCTTTGCCTTCTGTACCTCATCCATTCCCTGGCACACTTGGTTTTGGCTTCCCTGCACCTTTGGGTGAACCATGGGCTCATCCTGTCTTTTTCGCTTCTCCTGTTACCCTTGGGTATAAACCTCTCCTCAGGTGTGTGTGTGTGTGTGTGTGTGAATGTGTGTGTGTGTGTGTGTGTATGTGTGTGTGTGTGAATGTGTGTGTGTGTGTGTGTGTGAATGTGTGTGTGTGTGTGTGTGTGCTGAGGGAGTGTACAAGCGCTTAGTGTTGTTGATTTGTCCTCATTACTTCGTCAGATGATGACTGAGAGGAGGAGGAGGAGGAGGAGGAGGAGGAGGAGAGGGGAAGAATAGAGGGAGGAGGAGAAGGGTTGGGAAAAGGGGTTACGGAAGAGGAAGAAAAGGACTGAGAGAAAGAAATGGAAGGGGAGACGAGTAGAGGTAAGGGAAAAGGGAGGAGGTAAAGGAAGGCGGTGGAGGGAGGGAGAGGGTATGAAAGAGAGAGAGAACGAGGGGAAAAAGGAGGAACGTGCCAAGATTTGGGAATTAGCTGTAATGACTTGGATATTCTCTCTCTCTCTCTCTCTCTCTCTCTCTCTCTCTTTTCACAGCACTCTCACTATTCCCTCTTTCTTTTTCCTAGTTATTACTCTCATTACTCTTATTGCCATTACTCCTTTTACTATATTTACTAGTCTTATAGATAGTAGTGGTAGTTATACTTCTGTTGATAGTAGTGGTTATACTACTGTTGATAGTAGTGGTAGTTATACTACTGTTGATAGTAGTAGTTATACAACTGTTGATAGTAGTGGTTATACTAATGTTTATAGTATTAGTTATACTATTGTTGATAGTAGTAGTTATACTGTTGTTGATAGTAGTAGTTATACTGTTGTTGATAGTAGTGTCAACCGTGTCATCTGACACATTTGACACATGGCTGACACATAACTGACACATGGCTGACACTTGGCTGACCCATTGTTGACACCTGGCTGACACATGGCTGACAATTGACTGACACACGGCTGGCACATGGCTGACATACGACTGACACACGACTGACACACAGATGACACATGGCTGACACATGGCTGACACAGGGCTGACACGTTTGAAAATAACGGTGAGGAACACGTGACCAGCCAGGGCAAAGAGGGGAAACAAATGAGGATCGTGCGAAGGGCAATCAGCGCCCCCTTCTAATTAAGTGAGGGAGGTCTACGACAACTACTACAGTTATCGGGGGGGGGAGTAGAGGAGGAGAGGGAAGTAGAGGATAGTGGGAGGGTAGGGGGTATTAGAGAGAGGGAGGGAACAGTAATGGGTGATTCTGTCATATAGTGGGGAAGAGGGGGTTTAGGGAAGGAAAGAATGGGGAGAGGGGAAAGGAAAGGAAAGGAGGGGAGAGGAGGGAGGGGAAGAACAAGGTGTGGTCAGTACATCATTGAAGGTGTCTATCATGCTCCCCCTGCCTCCACAACCACCGTACCTCCACAACCCCTTACCTCCACAACCCCTACCTCCACAGCCCCCGTACCTCTACAACCGCCGTACCTCCACAATCCCCTACCTCCACAACCCCCGTACCTCCACAACAACCGTACCTCCACAACCCCCGTACCTCCACAACCCCCGTACCTCCACAACCCCCGTACCTCCACAATCCCCTACCTCCACAACCCCTTACCTCCACAACCCCGTACCTCCACAACCCCTGCCTCCACAACCCTGTACCTCCACAACCCCGTACCTCCACAACCCCGTACCTCCACAACCCTCGTACCTCCACAACCCTCGTACCTCCACAACCCTCGTACCTCCACAAACCTCGTACCTCCACAACCCCGTACCTCCACAACCCCGTACATCCACAACCCTCGTACCTGCACAACCCTCGTACCTCCACAACCCTCGTACCTCCACAACCCCCGTACCTCCACAACCCTCGTACCTCCACAACCCTCGTACCTCCACAACCCTCGTACCTCCACAACCCTCGTACCTCCACAACCCTCGTACCTCCACAACCCCCGTACCTCCACAACCCTCGTACCTCCACAACCCTCGTACCTCCACAACCCTCGTACCTCCACAACCCCCGTACCTCCACAACCCCGTACCTCCACAACCCCGTACCTCCACAACCCTCGTACCTCCACAACCCCTGTACCTCCACAACCCTCGTACCTCCACAACCCCGTACCTCCACAACCCTCGTACCTCCACAACCCCGTACCTCCACAACCTCGTACCTCCACAACCCGTACCTCCACAACCCCGTACCTCCACAACCCCGTACCTCCACAACCCTCGTACCTCCACAACCCGTACCTCCATAACCCTCCTCCACAACCCTCGTACCTCCACAACCCTCGTACCTCCACAACCCTCGTACCTCCACAACCCTCGTACCTCCACAACCCCGTACCTCCACAACCCCGTACCTCCACAACCCCGTACCTCCACACCCCGTACTCCACAACCTCGTACCTCCACAACCCTCGTACCTCCACAACCCTCGTACCTCCACAACCCTCGTACCTCCACAACCCCTCCTCCAAACCCGTACCTCCACAACCCCGTACCTCCACAACCCTCGTACCTCCACAACCCCGTACCTCCACAACCCTCGTACCTCCACAACCCCGTACCTCCACAACCCTCGTACCTCCACAACCCTCGTACCTCCACAACCCTCGTACCTCCACAACCCTCGTACCTCCACAACCCTCGTACCTCACAACCCTCGTACCTCCACAACCCTCGTACCTTCACAACCCCGTACCTCCACAACCCCCGTACCTCCACAACCCTCGTACCTCCACAACCCCGTACCTCCACAACCCTCGTACCTCCACAACCCCGTACCTCCACAACCCCGTACCTCCACAACCCCTGTACCTCCACAACCCCTACCTCACACCCCTCTGCTCCACGAACCTCCTTACCCTAAACCTCCTTTGATCACTGAACCTTCCTTTACCCACTGAACCTTCCTTTACCCACTGAACCTTCCTTACCCACTGAACCTTCCTTTACCCACTGAACCTTCCTTTACCCACTGAACCTTCCTTTACCCACTGAACCTTCCTTTACCCACTGAACCTTCCTTTACCCACTGAACCTTCCTTTACCCACTGAACCTTCCTTTACCCACTGAACCTTCCTTTACCTTCTAAACTGAGAGTTGAACACCGAGGTTCAGCAGCTCAGTCTGACTCAGTTCACTAACATACCTAAGAAACATCAATACTGAGCAACATTGAGATAAATGGTATAAAATACCGACACGATATAAAAATAATACAAATGCAGTATAATGTGATCCTTTATTGACAACGTTTCGCCCACACAGTGGGCTTTATCAAGTGCCAAACAGATGTACCTTTGTGAGGACTACATGAGTGTATATAGTGTTAAGAGTGAGGTGCAGAATGTTGGGGAGGCCGTATTACAGACCTGCACGGGCCTGTCCCGTGCAGGTCTCGTACAGGTACGGGACAGGCCCGTGCCGTGAAGGTTAGCATTTCGTTTGGATTTTTAACCCCGGAGGGTTAGTCACCCAGGATTACCCAAGAAAGTCAGTGCATCATCAAGGACTGTCTGTCTTATTTTCATTGGGGTCCTCAATCTTGTCCCCCAGGATGCGACCCACACCAGTCGACTAACACCCAGGTACCTATTTGCTGCTAGGTGAACAGGACAACAGGTGTAAGGAAACGCGTTGAAATGTTTCCACCTCGCCGGGAATTGAACTCGGGCCCTCCGCGTGTGGAGCGAGAGCTTTGCCAGCCAGGCCACGGGGTCTGTACTTCAACCTACCCAACATCCTCCACCTGACTCCACACAATACACAATCATGTACTCTTTACCCAGGTATCTAACGGTTATAATTTTAACCATAATTTTCAGAGGGGTGGACCGGTAAGCCAGTGGAAGGCGTCGGTCAGACGACCAAAAGCTCCAGCGGCGGGTCACCATAAGACCCGCGTCAGGAAACACTTGTTCTGTTTCCTGACGAATCTTACCCCTACCCAGGTTAGGACCCTTGTCCCAGGTCTGTAAACAGGGCATCACTTGTACACACTCCGACCCGGCCAGGACCCGCCCTGGCGTACCTACATCAACATTTACTCAGGAAGATCTGTTTGTGACTTGATAAAGCCCACTGTGGGCGAAACGTAGTCAATGAAGGATCGAACAGTACTGAATTTGTCTTTTAATTTTTCCGGTGATGGAACGTGACATGGGAAACAGCCAGCTTTTGTTCCTAAAAACACAGCTATCGTGGCACGCCGACTGTGATATTATAATGTGTTATCATTCTTAGGTTATTCTTGTGATATTAATCGTGTGTTATCATTCTTGTCATGTCATTCGTGTTATCATTCTTGTGTTATCATTCTTGTGTTATAATTCTTATGTTATCATTCTTGTGTTATAATTCTTATGTTATCATTCTTGTGTTATCATTCTTGTGTTATAATTCTTGTGTTATCATTCTTGTGTTATAATTCTTATGTTATCATTCCTGTGTTATAATTCTTGTGTTATAATTCTTGTGTTATCATTTTTGTGTTATAATTCTTGTGTTATAATTCTTATGTTATCATTCTTGTGTTATAATTCTTGTGTTATAATTCTTGTGTTATCATTTTTGTGTTATTATTCTTGTGTTATCATTCTTATGTTATCATTCTTGTGTTATAATTCTTATGTTATCATTCCTGTGTTATAATTCTTATGTTATCATTCTTGTGTTATAATTCTTGTGTTATCATTCTTGTGTTATAATTCTTGTGTTATCATTCCTGTGTTATCATTCTTATGTTATAATTCTTGTGTTATCATTCCTGTGTTATCATTCTTATGTTATAATTCTTATGTTATCATTCTTGTGTTATAATTCTTGTGTTATCATTCCTGTGTTATCATTCTTATGTTATAATTCTTATGTTATCATTCTTGTGTTATCATTCTTGTGTTATAATTCTTGTGTTATCATTCTTATGTTATCATTCTTGTGTTATCATTCTTGTGTTATAATTCTTGTGTTATCATTCCTGTGTTATCATTCTTATGTTATAATTCTTATGTTATCATTCTTGTGTTATAATTCTTGTGTTATAATTCTTGTGTTATCATTCCTGTGTTATCATTCTTGTGTTATCATTCCTGTGTTATCATTATGTTATAATTCTTATGTTATCATTCTTGTGTTATAATTCTTGTGTTATAATTCTTGTGTTATCATTCCTGTGTTATCATTATTGTGTTATCATTCTTGTTTTATAATTCTTATGTTATAATTCTTGTGTTATCATTCCTGTGTTATCATTCTTGTGTTATAATTCTTGTGTTATAATTCTTGTGTTATCATTCCTGTGTTATCATTCTTGTGTTATCATTCTTGTGTTATAATTCTTGTGTTATAATTCTTGTGTTATAATTCTTATGTTATAATTCTTGTGTTATCATTCCTATGTTATCATTCTTATGTTATCATTCTTGTGTTATAATTCTTGTGTTATCATTCCTGTGTTATCATTCTTATGTTATCATTCTTGTGTTATAATTCTTGTGTTATAATTCTTGTGTTATCATTCCTGTGTTATCATTCCTGTGTTATCATTCTTGTGTTATAATTCTTGTGTTATAATTCTTGTGTTATAATTCTTGTGTTATCATTCTTATGTTATCATTCTTGTGTTATTCCTGTGTTATCATTCTTGTGTTATAATTCTTATGTTATCATTCCTGTGTTATAATTCTTATGTTATCATTCTTGTGTTATAATTCTTGTGTTATCATTCCTGTGTTATCATTCTTATGTTATAATTCTTGTGTTATCATTCTTATGTTATAATTCTTATGTTATCATTCTTGTGTTATCATTCCTGTGTTATCATTCATATGTTATAATTCTTGTGTTATCATTCCTGTGTTATCACTCTTGTGTTATAATTCTTGTGTTATCATTCTTGTGTTATAATTCTTATGTTATCATTCTTGTGTTATCATTCTTGTGTTATAATTCTTGTGTTATCATTCTTGTGTTATAATTCTTGTGTTATCATTCTTATGTTATAATTCTTATGTTATCATTCTTGTGTTATAATTCTTGTGTTATCGTTCCTGTGTTATCACTCTTGTGTTATCACTCTTGTGTTATAATTCTTGTGTTATCATTCTTGTGTTATAATTCTTGTGTTATCATTCTTATGTTATAATTCTTGTGTTATCATTCTTGTTATCATTCTTATGTTATCATTCTTGTTATCATTCTTATGTTATCATTCTTGTGTTATAATTCTTGTGTTATCATTCCTTTGTTATCACTCTTGTGTTATCCCTTGTGTTATCATTCTTGTGTTATAATTCTTGTGTTATCATTCTTATGTTATAATTCTTGTGTTATCATTCTTGTGTTATCATTCTTATGTTATCATTCTTGTGTTTTTACCATTCCTGCTACTTGTTATTTTTTATTGTAAAATAAAGTTATCTTTGTATCTTATTGAGTTATCTTGTTGTATTTTCCAGCTTTTGCTATATTTTTCCTGTTATTGGTGTGTGTGTGTACTCACCTAATTGTGGTTGCAGGGGGTCGAGACTCAGCTCCTGGCCCCGCCTCTTCGCTGTCCGCTACTGTGTGTGTGTGTGTGTGTGTGTGTGTGTGTGTGGGGCTGTATTATGTTTGTGCCCGCTCATGTGCACGTAAATGCTCATTGGTGTGTACCATTGTGTTCAGTCATGTGTACACATGTGTTGTGATACGTGTGTGGAGATAATTATAAAAAATATATGTGTACGTTTGTATATGTACATCTGTATATGTATGTTTGTATTTGCGTTATGGTACAGAGGCAGGTGTACACACAGCTGCTGTATCAACAGGTGTACACACAGCTGCTGGGTCAGCAGGTGTACACACAGCTGCTGTATCACCAGGTGTACACACACAGTTACTGTGTCAACAGGTGTACACACAATTACTGTGTCAACATGTGTACACAGAACCATTGTGTCAGCAGGTGTACACAGAGCCACTATGAGTGTCAGCAGGTGTCCACACAACCACTGTGTCACAGGTGTACACACAGCTGCTGTATCACCAGGTGTACACACAATTACTGTGTCAACATGTGTACACAGAACCATAGTGTCAGCAGGTGTACACAGAGCCACTATGAGTGTCAGCAGGTGTTCACACAGCCACTATGAGTGTCAGCAGGTGTTCACAGAAACATGAGTATGCGTCAGTCACTTGTTTTATGTAAATGACCTCGCTGGTGTGTCAAATTACATCAAATCGATGTTTACAGAGGACGCGCCAAGCTAATTAGGAACACTGAAACTCACCAGGACTCCTAAAATCGAAAAAAGATCAAGTTAGGTCACAGAAGCTGACTGCTAGGACTCAGCTCCAGCGAGGACAAACGAACTCAAAGTGAGAAGGGAAGAGAGGGCAAAACTGAAGTATCCCGTAGAAACAGAACATTCTGAGACTCAAAGAATCTTGTTTTTCTGCCTTTGCTGCTTATCACTTGATATCCTGATGGGAGTATGGCATCTGATATCATTTCACTTAGCATTGTTTCGGTGATAGCTATGATGGCTGAGTTTAACTCCGCTATTCGTTCCTTTCTGACCCAGAAGTTACCTTATCGAACCACCCATTACACGCGCACACACACACGCACGCACACACACACACACACACACACACACACACACACACACACACACACACACACACACCTCTCCATGGGTCCTGAGAGAGGGAGCAGAGGAGATGTGTGTACCCCTAACAACAATCTTCAACACGTCTATCGAAACAGGGCAACTACCTGAGGTATGGAAGACAGCAAATGTAGTTCCAATTTTTAAAAAAGGAGACAGGAACGTAGCACTAAACTACAGACCAGTGTCACTGACATGTATAGTATGCAAGGTCATGGAGAAGGTTATCAGGAGAAGCGTGGTGGAGCACCTAGAAAGGAATGAGCTTATCAACGACGGCCAACACGGTTTCAGGGACGGGAAATCCTGTGTCACAAACCTACTGGAGTTCTATGATAGGGTGACAGCAGTAAGACAAGAGAGAGAAGGGTGGGTAGATTGCATATTCTTGGAATATAAGAAGGCGTTTGACACAGTTCCACACAAGAGATTAGTGCAGAAGCTGGAGGACCAGGCAGGGATAACAGGGAAGGCAATCCAATAGATCTGGGAATACCTGTCAGGAAGACAGCAGCGAGTCATGGTACGTGGCGAGGTGTCAGAGTGGGCGCCGGTGACGAGTGGAGTACCACAGGGAGCAGTCCTAGGACCGGTGCTGTTTCTGGTATTTGTGAACGACATGACGGAAGGAATAGACTCCAAAGTGTCCCTGTTTGCAGATGATGTGAAGTTGATGAGAAGAATTCAATCGGACGAGGACCAGGCAGAACTACAAAGGGATCTGGACAGGCTGCAAGCCTGGTCCAGCAATTGGCTCCTGGAGTTCAACCCCACCAAGTGCAAAGTCATGAAGATTGGGGAAGGGCAAAGAAGACCGCAGACGGAGTACACTCTAGGGGGCCAGAGACTACAAACCTCAATCAAGGAAAAAGATCTTGGGGTGAGTATAACACCAAGCACATCTCCCGAGGCGCACATTAACCAAATAACTGCTGCAGCATATGGGCGCCTAGCAAACCTAAGAACAGCATTCCGACATCTTAATAAAGAATCGTTCAGGACCCTGTACACTGTGTACGTTAGGCCCATACTGGAGTATGCAACACCAGTTTGGAACCCACATCTAGCCAAGCACGTAAAGAAGCTAGATAAAGTGCAAAGGTTTGCAACAAGACTAGTCCCGGAGCTAAGGGGTATGTCCTACGAGGAGAGGTTAAGGGAAATCGACCTGACGACACTGGATGACAGGAGAGATAGGGGGGACATGATAATGCCATATAATATACTGAGAGGAATTGACAAGGTGGACAAAGACAGAATGTTCCAGAGATGGGACACAGCAACAAGGGGACACAGTTGGAAGTTGAAGACTCAGATGAATCACAGGGATGTTAGGAAGTATTTCTTCAGTCACAGAGTTGTCAGGAAGTGGAATAGTTTGGGAAGCGATGTAGTGGAGGCAGGTTCCATACATAGCTTTAAGAAGAGGTATGATAAAGCTCATAGCGCAGGGAGAGTGACCCAGTAGCGGCCAGTGAAGAGGCGTTGCCAGGAGCTATGAATCTACCCCTGTAACCACAATTAGGTGAGTACAATTAGATGAGTACACACACACACACACACAAACCAGCGACATATGAGAAAAATCACATTTGTAACGTTATGTAATTCAGGAATGTAAATAAGTCACTACTTAGAAGACAACTTACAAAGTTCGTTCGCCAAGTTTCGAATACCCGGCACCAGAGTGGAGCTCACCTGTAATGAACACTATGAATATCGACGAAGTTGAAAGTCTGCAGGAAAATTTTCACTGAAAGAAAGTTTTTCACTGCAAGAAAATTATCACTGCAGGGATGTCGCTGTAGGAATACTGCCACTGCAAGAAAGTTCTCACTGCAAGCATGATGTGAAAGATACGGGGAGAGAATACGCGGATCTGGACGCGTATAGAACACTTTTGAAACCCGGACATCATGAACATACCTGGTCATGAACATACCTGGTCATGAACATACCTGGTCATGAACATACCTGGTCATGAACATACCTGGTCATGAACATACCTGGTCATGAATATACCTGGTCATGAACATACCTGGTCATGAACATACCTGGTCATGAACATACCTGGTCATGAATATACCTGGTCATGAACATACCTGGTCATGAACATACCTGGTCATGGAATAATAAGACCAAAAGGTTCAACCTGAGATGAAGCAGACCAAGAGAACAATGAATACCAAGATCATTCAAGGTTTAATGTTAAGCACTTGTATGACGAGACTAGTACACGAGTATAAGAACTTGACAGTGACACAGTACAAGAACTTGACAGTGACACAATACAAGAACTTAACAGTGACACAGTACAAGAACTTGACAGTGACACAGTACAAGAACGTGACAGTGACGCAGTACAAGAACTTGACAGTGACACAGTACAAGAACTTGACAGTGACACAATACAAGAACTTGACAGTGACACAGTACAAGAACGTGACAGTGACACAGTACAAGAACTTAACAGTGACACAGTACAAGAACTTGACAGTGACACAGTACAAGAACGTGACAGTGACACAGTACAAGAACTTAACAGTGACACAATACAAGAACTTGACAGTGACACAATACAAGTACTTGACAGTGACACAGTACAAGAACTTGACAGTGACACAGTACAAGAACTTAAGAGTGACACAGTACAAGAACTTGACAGTGACACAATACAAGTACTTGACATTGACACAATACAAGAACTTGACAGTGACACAATACAAGTACTTGACATTGACACAATACAAGAACTTGACAGTGACACAATACAAGTACTTGACATTGACACAGTACAAGAACTTGACAGTGACACAGTACAAGAACTTGACAGTGACACAGTACAAGAACTTGACAGTGACACAATACAAGAACCTGACAGTGACACAATACAAGAACTTGACAGTGACACAATACAAGAACTTGACAGTGACACAGTACAAGAACTTGACAGTGACACAGTACAAGAACTTGACAGTGACACAATACAAGAACCTGACAGTGACACAATACAAGAACTTGACAGTGACACAATACAAGAACTTAACAGTGACACAGTACAAGAACTTGACAGTGACACAATACAAGAACTTAACAGTGACACAGTACAAGAACTTGACAGTGACACAGTACAAGAACTTAACAGTGACACAGTACAAGAACTTGACAGTGACAGTACAAGAACTTGACAGTGACACAATACAAGAACTTAACAGTGACACAGTACAAGAACTTGACAGTGACACAGTACAAGAACTTAACAGTGACACAGTACAAGAACTTGACAGTGACAGTACAAGAACTTGACAGTGACACAATACAAGAACTTGACAGTGACACAATACAAGAACTTGACAGTGACACAATACAAGAACTTGACAGTGAGGCGCCACTTACAGTGTTATGAACCTCAACATCATTAACTTGATGGACGTAACTTTAGGAATGTGAATAAGTGGTCATTGAGAGTGTTAGTGAGCACATGAAGCACTGAATCTCGAGTGTGAAGCTCCAGTGTGGAACCCACCACCGTCACTTAGTCAAGCAATAACAGCAGAAAAAAAATACAGACTCGCTACCAGTTTGCCACAGTAATTGAAAATGAGATCTTAGCGCAAGTGGAGATATTATCACGACATACAAGGTAGTCTGGGATGTAGACAAGATGAACAGAGGTGGTCTACTGAGCGCGGGACCAGTACCAGGAGACAGGTGGTAGTTGAACACCCACATGATGAAGCAGACACCAATAATAATGATAGGGTACTAGAGGAGGAGGGACCAGAGAAGGCCAGAGAACTTTCAAGCACCTCAGTTACTGGGAACGTTTGAAGTCCCGTGACCTGTACTCCTTGGAACGCAGGCGAGAAAGATACATCATAATTTACCCCTGGATGACCCTAGAGGGACTAGTACCAAATCTACACACAAAAATCACTCCCCATGAAAGTAGTTTACTTGGCAGGCAGTGAAAAGCAGGCCCGCCATGAGTACTGTTCACTGCCTCCAAGCATATACAGTGGACCCTCAGTTTTCGTTCACCTCCAAACTCGAACAATTATGTAAGTGTATTTTCGTAAGTGCTTTTGTAAGTGTATTTTTGGGGGTCTGAAATGACTAATCTAATTTACAATTGTCCTTATGGGAATAAATTCGTTCGGTAACGGCACTCAAACAGCATTCTGGAAAGAATTTTCAACGAAAACCGAGGGTCCTTTGTAAAAGGGTGATTACCAGCCTACCCCTCCCTCTCTTCCCCAACACCTCTAACTTTCCCTCCCTTTCTTTCCCAACACCTCTAACTTCCCCCTCCCTCTCTTCCCTAACACCTCTAACTTCCCCTCCGTCTCTTCTCCAACACCTCTAACTTCCTTCCCTCTCTTCCCCAACACCTCTAACTTCCCCTCCCTCTCTTACCCTTCTTCCCCAACACTTCCTTTTTTGTTGTCGTCGCCGCCTCATTTCCAACCTTCATTTTCATATCTCTTTCCCCTCCCATCCATCGTTTCTCTGACCCACCTACCCTCCCACTCACCCTCCATCCCTCTACCTCCCTCCCAACCTTACTCCCACCCACCCTCCATCCCTCTACCTCCCTCCCAACCTTACTCCCACCCACCCATCCCCCACCTATCCTCCCTCCCACCCACGAACCTATCCTCTCTCCTCTTTCTTTCCCTCGAGGTATTTTTCGTCTGTGTGCTACAATATTGCTATTCTGAGGCGCAACACCAGTGATAGTGACCATTTTGAGAGTCCCTCCCTCCTCCCTCAAGCCCTCCATTCTTCCCTCCCTCCGTCCCTCCCTCCTCTCCAGGTGTGAGCAAAGCTCACACCTCTACAACAACAATTGTCATCAAAGATTTGTTAAGTTATACCATGGTAGGCAACGCTCTCGCCTCACACACTGAGCGTCCGTGGTTCGATCCCCAGGAAGGGTGGAAACACTGGGCGTATTTCCTTACACCTACTGTCCCCGTTCACCTATAAAGTAGGCACCTGGGTGTTATTGGACTGGTGTGGGTGGCATCCTGGTGGACAACACTGAACGACCACACTGGAAATAAGACACAGTTCTCGATGACTTTCTTGAGTTATCTTGGGTGGCTAACCCTCTGGGTTATCCTGGTTGGCTAACCCTCTGGGTTATCCTGGGTGGCTAACCCTCTGGGTTATCCTGGGTGGCTAACCCTCTGGGTTATCCTGGGTGGCTAACCCTCTGGGTTATCCTGGGTGGCTAACCCCATGGGTTATCCTGGGTGGCTAACCCTCTGGGTTATCCTGGGTGGCTAACCCCATGGGTTATCCTGGGTGGCTAACCCTCTGGGTTATCCTGTGTGGCTAACCCTCTGGGTTATCCTGGGTGGCTAACCCTCTGGGTTAAAAATCATAACAAAATCTTATCTTAAGGAGGAGGCGTATAGAGGTAAGGGGTGGTTTATAGAGGAAGGGGGAGGTATATAGAGGGTGGGTGTAGTATATAGAGGGAGGGGGAGGTGTATAGAGGGAGGGGAAGTTATATAGAGGAAGGGCGAAGTGTATAGAGGGAGGGTGAGGTGTATAGAGGGAGGGTGAGGTGTATAGAGGGAGAGTGAGGTGTATAGAGGAGGGTGAGGTGTATAAAGGAGAGTGAGGTGTATAGAGGGAAGGTGAGGTGTATAGAGGGAGGGTGAGGTGTATAGAGGGAGGGTGAGGTGTATAGAGGGAGAGTGAGGTGTATAGAGGGAGGGTGAGGTGTATAAAGGGAGAGTGAGGTGTATAGAGGGAAGGTGAGGTGTATAGAGGGAGGGTGAGGTGTATAGAGGGAGGGTGAGGTGTATAGAGGGAGGGTGAGGTGTATAGAGGTAAGGGGGAAGTGTAAAGAGGGAGGGGAAGGAAGGGAGAATAAAGACCGTGAAACATTCCAACAAGTGTGCTTCTCCAGGAAGCTCCGGAATCCTGACAATGTCTTGGAATCCTGACATACCACTTTTACTGTGCCAGAAGCTGGGTTAATTTAGCTGGTAAGTGGCAGCAGCGGGAAGCCGAGGCCAGAGTCATTACCTGAACACAGTATTCTCTCCTTCTATGTGTTTCCAGTTACCCGCAGCAGGAGGGAAGGTGTCCCGTAGCTAGACTGGTAGCGCACTCACCTCACACACTGAGGTCATGGGTTCGACTCCCGGTCCGGGTGGAAACATTATTACGTGTATCCTTAAGGCCCCTGATGTCCATGCTCACCCATCAGTAAAATAGGTACCTGGGTGTTAGTTGGTACTTGCGCTCACTGCCCGTCACTGGACTGCGCGTGGCTAGCAGTAACAGCCTGCTTGACCTGGTCCACCAGGAGGTTTGGTCTGGGACCGGTCTGCTGGGGGTGGGGGAGGATCGACTCCTGGAGA
Organism: Cherax destructor; assembly: GCA_009830355.1. Classification (NCBI taxonomy): domain Eukaryota; kingdom Metazoa; phylum Arthropoda; class Malacostraca; order Decapoda; family Parastacidae; genus Cherax; species Cherax destructor. The sequence continues at coordinate 36,979 of WNWK01012346.1, read as the reverse complement.
GCGTCCTTGAGGTATCCTTCAGGAGTGATGAAGGAATCCTTCAGGAGTGCACCTGTGTTGTGGTTGTCGTGCACAGTCAAGCTTACCATCACCTGGATAAAGCTCACTCCAGCTTACCCATCTACCGAGATATAAAGTCAGCTCTTTTAAAGCTCCTGTGTACGGTATAGTTTCTGGTAAACCAAGTGACGGAGAAGTGGTCGTCGCCTGGACGGCCCTCCGTACTAACTTATATTCAACTCTGAACCCACATTTTCAATCCCATATACAAAAAAAAAATCACACTTTATAATGGAGGATTAAAGCGAATTGACTGTATGCAGAACGAGTCACATGGTGGTGGAAATCTTCAGCACTAGAAGTCTCGTGCGTCTGCAGAGTTGCAGTGTTGCAAGATAGCAACATATATCGGGTGAAATTCTCTGAGACAAGACAGGAGCTTTCAATGGCGCCATTGATACCTGCTGCCTCGCCTCAGAGAATATCACCTCCTCTACGTTGCTCTCTTGCAACATTGCATAGCTCCTGACGACGCACGAGAGTGCGAAAGATCAAGAGCTAAAGATTTCCATCCCCATGTGGCTTGTTCTGCGTTGTTAAGGTCGCCAGTTTGCGACTGTATTGCATAACATTATAAGACGTAAACAATGCTCTTATTGTGTCGCTGAAATTATACAGCGCTGACGACGATCACTGAGTCAGTGATTGGTGTGTGTTGGGTGTGAGCACAGGTATGTGGTGGTGTGAACACAGTTGTGTGTTGGGTGTGAGCACAGTTGTGTGGTGGTGTGAGTACAGTTGTGTGGTGGTGTGAGCACAGGTATGTGGTGGTGTGAACACAGTTGTGTGGTGGGTGTGAGCACAGTTGTATGGTGGGTGTAAGCACAGGTGTGTGGTGGGTGTGAGCACAGTTGTGTGGTGGTGTGAACACAGTTGTATGGTGGGTGCAAGCACAGTTGTGTGGTGGGTGTGAGCACAGCTGTATGGTGGGTGTAAGCACAGTTGTGTGGTGGTGTGAACACAGGTATGTGGTGGTGTGAACACAGTTGTGTGGTGGGTGTGAGCACAGTTGTATGGTGGGTGTAAGCACAGGTGTGTGGTGGGTGTGAGCACAGTTGTGTGGTGGGTGTGAGCACAGTTGTATGGTGGGTGTAAGCACAGTTGTGTGGTGGGTGTAAGCACAGCTGTGTGGTGGGTGTAAGCACAGTTGTATGGTGGGTGCAAGCACAGTTGTATGGTGGGTGCAAGCACAGTTGTGTGGTGGGTGTGAGCACAGTTGTGTGGTGGGTGTGAGCACAGCTGTGTGGTGGGTGTAAGCACAGTTGTATGGTGGGTGTGAGCACAGTTGTATGGTGGGTGCAAGCACAGTTGTGTGGTGGGTGTGAGCACAGTTGTATGGTGGGTGTGAGCACAGTTGTATGGTGGGTGTGAGCACAGCTGTGTGGTGGGTGTGAGCACAGTTGTATGGTGGGTGCAAGCACAGTTGTATGGTGGGTGTGAGCACAGTTGTATGGTGGGTGCAAGCACAGTTGTATGGTGGGTGTGAGCACAGCTGTGTGGTGGGTGTAAGCACAGTTGTATGGTGGGTGTGAGCACAGTTGTGTGGTGGGTGTGAGCACAGCTGTGTGGTGGGTGTGAGCACAGCTGTGTGGTGGGTGTAAGCACAGTTGTATGGTGGGTGTGAGCACAGTTGTATGGCGGGTGTGAGCACAGCTGTGTGGTGGGTGTAAGCACAGTTGTATGGTGGGTGTGAGCACAGTTGTATGGTGGGTGTGAGCACAGTTGTATGGTGGGTGCAAGCACAGTTGTATGGTGGGTGTGAGCACAGCTGTGTGGTGGGTGTAAGCACAGTTGTATGGTGGGTGTGAGCACAGTTGTGTGGTGGGTGTGAGCACAGCTGTGTGGTGGGTGTAAGCACAGTTGTATGGTGGGTGTGAGCACAGTTGTATGGTGGGTGTGAGCACAGTTGTATGGTGGGTGTGAGCACAGCTGTGTGGTGGGTGTAAGCACAGTTGTATGGTGGGTGTGAGCACAGTTGTATGGTGGGTGTAAGCACAGTTGTATGGTGGGTGTGAGCACAGTTGTATGGTGGGTGTGAGCACAGCTGTGTGGTGGGTGTAAGCACAGTTGTATGGTGGGTGTGAGCACAGTTGTATGGTGGGTGTGAGCACAGTTGTATGGTGGGTACAAGCACAGTTGTATGGTGGGTGTGAGCACAGTTGTGTGGTGGGTGTGAGCACAGTTGTGTGGTGGGTGTAAGCACAGCTGTGTGGTGGGTGTAAGCACAGTTGTATGGTGGGTGCAAGCACAGTTGTGTGGTGGGTGTGAGCACAGTTGTGTGGTGGGTGTGAGCACAGTTGTATGGTGGGTGTAAGCACAGTTGTGTGGTGGGTGTGAGCACAGCTGTATGGTGGGTGTAAGCACAGTTGTATGGTGGGTGTGAGCACAGTTGTGTGGTGGGTGTGAGCACAGTTGTGTGGTGGGTGTGAGCACAGCTGTGTGGTGGGTGTAAGCACAGTTGTATGGTGGGTGTGAGCACAGTTGTGTGGTGGGTGTGAGCACAGTTGTGTGGTGGGTGTGAGCACAGCTGTATGGTGGGTGTGAGCACAGCTGTATGGTGGGTGTAAGCACAGTTGTGTGGTGGGTGTAAGCACAGCTGTGTGGTGGGTGTGAGCACAGTTGTGTGGTGGGTGTGAGCACAGTTGTGTGGTGGGTGTGAGCACAGTTGTGTGGTGGGTGTGAGCACAGCTGTATGGTGGGTGTAAGCACAGTTGTATGGTGGGTGTGAGCACAGTTGTGTGGTGGGTGTGAGCACAGTTGTGTGGTGGGTGTGAGCACAGCTGTGTGGTGGGTGTAAGCACAGTTGTGTGGTGGGTGTGAGCACAGTTGTGTGGTGGGTGTAAGCACAGTTGTGTAATGTTCCATGAACGTCACTAAGCGGGGTGTAAGTTACGTCAGACATTAGGGAAGATGTCTGCATAATTTAGTCTCGTTCATGAAGAAATCATTTGGATCGTCAAGTCTTTTAAGGCTGATTCTTGGATGACTGAACACCAAGTCGTGCTCAGACTTGATTATTCCACTCATCTCTTAGTTGTCGTCAGTGCATGTTCCATTTCCTCCAATCAAAGGCCCAATGCAAGACTTCCTTACTCTGGATTTTGCATATATCTGCATTCCATTAGGTTGTCGACGCTATAGTGTTCCGAACGACGTCTTCATTACTAGTGAACATAAGGTCTAGTATGAAAAAAAAATACCAGTGAAAATAGGAAATAAAACCCGAGCGCTTTCACGTGCTTACTCACACATCTTCAGAGGAAGATATTTTTAATTTTCGTATTTGTAACCACGAGTTTTATTGTGATACCTTCCGGGGTCTAGAATATTTTCTAGACTGTTTGGTTCAGCTGTTTGCTGACATAAAGCGAACTTGTTGCAGTCTTAGTAGTTCAGTTGTGAGACTGGTTATCCAGGCTAGCTCCTTGTTCTTCCAGGCTAGCTCCTTGTTCTTCCAGGCTAGCTCCTGTTTGCTCTTCCAGGCCCTTGTCTCATGCTCTGTCTTCCAGGCTAGCTCCTTGTTCTTCCAGGCAGCTCCTTGTTCTTCCAGGCTGTCCTTGTTCTTCCAGGCTAGCTCCTTGTTCTTCCCAGGCTGCTCCTTGTTCTTCCAGGCTAGCTCCTGTTCTTCCAGGCTGCTCTGTTCTTCCAGGCTAGCTCCTTGTTCTTCCAGGCTGCTCCTTGTTCTTCCAGGCTAGCTCCTTGTTCTTCCAGGCTGCTCCTTGTTCTTCCAGGCTGCTCCTTGTTCTTCCAGGCTAGCTCCTTGTTCTTCCAGGCTTGCTCCTTGTTTTCCAGGCTAGCTCCTTGTTCTTCCAGGCTTGCTCTTGTTCTTCCAGGCTAGCTCCTTGTTCTTCCAGGTTGCTCCTTGTTCTTCAGGCTTGCTCCTTGTTCTTCCAGGCTTGCTCCTTGTTCTTCCAGGCTAGCTCCTTGTTCTTCCAGGCTAGCTCCTTGTTCTTCCAGGCTAGCTCCTTGTTCTTCCAGGCTAGCTCCTTGTTCTTCCAGGCTTGCTCCTTGTTCTTCCAGGCTAGCTCCTTGTTCTTCCAGGCTAGCTCCTTGTTCTTCCAGGCTTGCTCCTTGTTCTTCCAGGCTGCTCCTTGTTCTTCCAGGCTGCTCCTTGTTCTTCCAGGCTAGCTCCTTGTTCTTCCAGGCTTGCTCCTTGTTCTTCCAGGCTAGCTCCTTGTTCTTCCAGGCTTGCTCCTTGTTCTTCCAGGCTAGCTCCTTGTTCTTCCAGGCTTGCTCCTTGTTCTTCCAGGCTAGCTCCTTGTTCTTCCAGGCTAGCTCCTTGTTCTTCCAGGCTAGCTCCTTGTTCTTCCAGGCTAGCTCCTTGTTCTTCCAGGCTTGCCTTGTTTTCCAGGCTGTCTGTTCTTCCAGGCTAGCTCCTTGTTCTTCCAGGCTGCTCCTTGTTCTTCCAGGCTAGCTCCTTGTTCTTCCAGGCTTGCTCCTTGTTCTTCCAGGCTGCTCCTTGTTCTTCCAGGCTAGCTCCTTGTTCTTCCAGGCTAGCTCCTTGTTCTTCCAGGCTAGCTCCTTGTTCTTCCAGGCTGCTCCTTGTTCTTCCAGGCTGCTCTTGTTCTTCCCAGGCTTGCTCTGTTCTTCCAGGCTTGCTCCTTGTTCTTCCAGGCTGCTCCTTGTTCTTCCAGGCTAGCTCCTTGTTCTTCCAGGCTTGCTCCTTGTTCTTCCAGGCTAGCTCCTTGTTCTTCCAGGCTGCTCCTTGTTCTTCCAGGCTTGCTCCTTGTTCTTCCAGGCTAGCTCCTTGTTCTTCCAGGCTTGCTCCTTGTTCTTCCAGGCTAGCTCCTTGTTCTTCCAGGCTAGCTCCTTGTTCTTCCAGGCTAGCTCCTTGTTCTTCCAGGCTAGCTCCTTGTTCTTCCAGGCTAGCTCCTTGTTCTTCCAGGCTTGCTCCTTGTTCTTCCAGGCTAGCTCCTTGTTCTTCCAGGCTTGCTCCTTGTTCTTCCAGGCTAGCTCCTTGTTCTTCCAGGTTTAGCTCCTTGTTCTTCCAGGCTTGCTCCTTGTTCTTCCAGGCTGCTCCTTGTTCTTCCAGGCTTGCTCCTTGTTCTTCCAGGCTTGCTCCTTGTTCTTCCAGGCTTGCTCCTTGTTCTTCCAGGCTAGCTCCTTGTTCTTCCAGGCTTGCTCCTTGTTCTTCCAGGCTAGCTCCTTGTTTATCCAGGCTAGCTCCTTGTTCATCCAGGCTAGCTCCTTGTTCATCCAGGCTAGCTCCTTGTTCATCCAGGCTTGCTTCTTGTTCTTCCAGGCTTGCTCCTTGTTCTTCCAGGCTAGCTCCTTGTTCTTCCAGGCTTGCTCCTTGTTCTTCCAGGCTAGCTCCTTGTTCTTCCAGGCTAGCTCCTTGTTTATCCAGGCTAGCTCCTTGTTCTTCCAGGCTAGCTCCTTGTTCTTCCAGGCTAGCTCCTTGTTCTTCCAGGCTTGCTCCTTGTTCTTCCAGGCTAGCTCCTTGTTCTTCCAGGCTAGCTCCTTGTTCTTCCAGGCTAGCTCCTTGTTCATCCAGGCTAGCTCCTTGTTCATCCAGGCTAGCTCCTTGTTCATCCAGGCTAGCTCCTTGTTCTTCCAGGCTTGCTCCTTGTTCTTCCAGGCTAGCTCCTTGTTCATCCAGGCTAGCTCCTTGTTCATCCAGGCCAGCTCCTTGTTCATCCAGGCTAGCTCCTTGTTCATCCAGGCTAGCTCCTTGTTCTTCCAGGCTAGCTCCTTGTTCATCCAGGCTAGCTCCTTGTTCATCCAGGCTAGCTCCTTGTTCATCCAGGCTAGCTCTTTGTTCATTCAGGCCAGCTCCTTGTTTATCCAGGCTAGCTCCTTGTTCATCCAGGCCAGCTCCTAGTTCATCCAGGCCAGCTCCTTGTTTATCCAGGCTAGCTCCTTGTTCATCCAGGTCTCTGTTCTCAGGCTGCCTTGTTCATCCAGGCTCAGCTCTTGTTCATCCAGGCTAGTTCCTTGTTCATCCAGGCTAGCTCCTTGTTCATCCAGCTACTCCTTGTTCATCCAGGCTAGCTCCTTGTTCATCCAGGCAGCTCCTTGTTCATCCAGGCTAGCTCCTTGTTCATCAGGCTAGCTCCTTGTTTATCCAGGCTAGCTCCTTGTTCATCCAGGCTAGCTCCTTGTTCATCCAGGCTAGCTCCTTGTTCATCCAGGCTAGCTCCTTGTTCATCCAGGCCAGCTCCTTGTTCATCCAGGCTAGCTCCTTGTTCATCCAGGCTAGCTCCTTGTTCATCCAGGCTAGCTCCTTGTTCATCCAGGCTACCTCCTTGTTCATCCAGGCTAGCTCCTTGTTCATCCAGGCTAGCTCCTTGTTCATCCAGGCTAGCTCCTTGTTCATTCAGGGTAGCTCCTTGTTCATCCAGGCTAGCTCCTTGTTCATCCAGGCTAGCTCCTTGTTCATCCAGGCTAGCTCCTTGTTCATCCAGGCTAGCTCCTTGTTTATCCAGGCTAGCTCCTTGTTCATCCAGGCTAGCTCCTTGTTCATCCAGGCTAGCTCCTTGTTCATCCAGGCTAGCTCCTTGTTCATCCAGGCTAGCTCCTTGTTCATCCAGGCTAGCTCCTTGTTTATCCAGGCTAGCTCCTTGTTCATCCAGACTAGCTCCTTGTTCATCCAGGCTAGCTCCTTGTTCATCCAGGCTAGCTCCTTGTTCATCCAGGCTAGCTCCTTGTTCATCCAGGCTAGCTCCTTGTTCATCTAGGCTAGCTCCTTGTGTTATTCCTGGTATTACAATCTTGGCTACATTCTCCTATTTTTAGGAGTCTTAAACGGAAGTCTCCCAAGGAAGAGCATATTTGTGGCTGGGTTTGATAAGTACTTCAAGACAGTCCTCAGTTTTCAGTAGTTTGTCCTTAAACAACTGGGAAATTATGTTAGGTTAGGATAAGTGAGGTTTCTCAGGAAACTGTACAAGTGTTTCCTGATGAGGGTCATATGATGATCCACAGCTGGAGCCTTTGGTCATCTGACTGAGGCCTTCCGCAGGCTTACTGGTCCATCCCTTTAAAAATTAAGGTTATAATTTTAAACATTTTATAAGGGAATTAACTGGGAAGTTGCGTCTTTCTGACTTATTTTACAAGCACTGTTACTAGATGTTCCGTAGCCCGATCGCTAGCGCACTTAGCTCACACACTGAGGTCCGTGATTCGATACCCGGTACGGCTGGAAACATTAAGACGTGTTTCCATAAGACACCTGCTGTCCATGTTCACCCCGGTACCTGGGTGTTAGTCGACTGGTGTGGGTCGCATCCTGGGGACAAAATTGACCTAATGTGCGGGAAATGTCCTGCATAACCAGGGGCTTTCTATATAGTAGTATGTCATTGATTTCTGTATACCTTGTACATGTTCTTGTAGAAATAAAGATAATATTATTATTATTATTATTATTATTATTAGGTTATGATTTGTCAGTGTTAAGCAATAAACCTTCAAACGTACCATTCGTGGTGTTAAGTAACTCAATGTTTTAATTTAGTTTAATTTTTTGTGGGGGAGGGAGAGGTTAAAGTGCAGGTGAGTGTGAATGTTTGAGTAGAATGTTGAATGATCTCCAGGGATCCAACACTTGAATGTTGAATGATCTCCAGGGCTCCAGCACTTGAATGTTGAATGATCTCCAGGGCTCCAGCACTTGAATGTTGAATGATCTCCAGGGCTCCAGCACTTGAATGTTGAATGATCTCCAGGGCTCCAGCACTTGAATGTTGAATGATCTCCAGGGCTCCAGCACTTGAATGTTGAATGATCTCCAGGGCTCCAGCACTTGAATGTTGAATGATCTCCAGGGCTCCAGCACGTGAATGTTGAATGATCTCCAGGGCTCCAGCACTTGAATGTTGAATAATCTCCAGGACTACAGCACTTGAATGTTGAATGATCTCCAGGACTCCAGCACTTGAATGTTGAATGATCTCCAGGACTCCAGCACTTGAATGTTGAATGATCTCCAGGACTCCAGCACTTGAATGTTGAATGATCTCCAGGACTCCAGCACTTGAATGTTGAATGATCTCCAGGGCTCCAGCACTTGAATGTTGAATGATCTCCAGGACTCCAGCACTTGAATGTTGAATGATCTCCAGGGCTCCAGTACTTGAATGTTGAATGATCTCCAGGGCTCCAGTACTTGAATGTTGAATGATCTCCAGGACTCCAGCACTTGAATGTTGAATGATCTCCAGGGCTCCAGTACTTGAATGTTGAATGATCTCCAGGGCTCCAGTACTTGAATGTTGAATGATCTCCAGGGCTCCAGTACTTGAATGTTGAATGATCTCCAGGGCTCCACCACTTGAATGTTGAATGATCTCCAGGACTCCAGCACTTGAATGTTGAATGATCTCCAGGACTCCAGTACCTGAATGCTGAATGATCTCCAGGACTCCAGTACCTGAATGTTGAATGATCTCCAGGACTCCAGTACTTGAATGCTGAATGATCTCCAGGACTCCAGTACCTGAATGCTGAATGATCTCCAGGACTCCAGTACCTGAATGTTGAATGATCTCCAGGACTCCAGTACTTGAATGCTGAATGATCTCCAGGGCTCCAGCACCTGAATGCTGAATGACCTCCAGGACTCCAGCACTTGAATGCTGAATGATCTCCAGGACTCCAGAACCTGAATGCTGAATGATCTCCAGGGCTCCAGTACCTGAATGTTGAATGATCTCCAGGACTCCAGTACTTGAATGCTGAATGATCTCCAGGGCTCCAGCACCTGAATGCTGAATGATCTCCAGGACTCCAGCACTTGAATGTTGAATGATCTCCAGGACTCCAGTACCTGAATGCTGAATTATCTCCAGGGCTCCAGTACCTGAATGTTGAATGATCTCCAGGACTCCAGTACTTGAATGCTGAATGATCTCCAGGACTCCAGTACCTGAATGCTGAATGATCTCCAGGGCTCCAGTACCTGAATGTTGAATGATCTCCAGGGCTCCAGCACCTGAATGCTGAATGATCTCCAGGACTCCAGTACCTGAATGTTGAATGATCTCCAGGACTCCAGTACTTGAATGCTGAATGATCTCCAGGACTCCAGCACTTGAATGTTGAATGATCTCCAGGACTCCAGTACCTGAATGCTGAATGATCTCCAGGGCTCCAGCACCTGAATGCTGAATGATCTCCAGGACTCCAGCACTTGAATGTTGAATGATCTCCAGGACTCCAGTACCTGAATGCTGAATGATCTCCAGGGCTCCAGTACCTGAATGTTGAATGATCTCCAGGACTCCAGCACTTGAATGTTGAATGATCTCCAGGACTCCAGTACCTGAATGTTGAATGATCTCCAGGACTCCAGTACTTGAATGTTGAATGATCTCCAGGACTCCAGTACTTGAATGCTGAATGATCTCCAGGACTCCAGCACTTGAATGTTGAATGATCTCCAGGACTCCAGTACCTGAATGCTGAATGATCTCCAGGACTCCAGTACGTGAATGCTGAATGATCTCCAGGACTCCAGCACTTGAATGTTGAATGATCTCCAGAACTCCAGTACCTGAATGTTGAATGATCTCCAGGGCTCCAGTACCTGAATGCTGAATGATCTCCAGGACTCCAGTACCTGAATGCTGAATGATCTCCAGGACTCCAGCACTTGAATGTTGAATGATCTCCAGGACTCCAGTACCTGAATGCTGAATGATCTCCAGGACTCCAGCACTTGAATGTTGAATGATCTCCAGGACTCCAGTACCTGAATGTTGAATGATCTCCAGGGCTCCAGTACCTGAATGCTGAATGATCTCCAGGGCTCCAGTACCTGAATGTTGAATGATCTCCAGGACTCCAGCACTTGAATGTTGAATGATCTCCAGGACTCCAGTACCTGAATGTTGAATGATCTCCAGGACTCCAGTACTTGAATGTTGAATGATCTCCAGGACTCCAGTACTTGAATGCTGAATGATCTCCAGGACTCCAGCACTTGAATGTTGAATGATCTCCAGGACTCCAGTACCTGAATGCTGAATGATCTCCAGGACTCCAGTACCTGAATGCTGAATGATCTCCAGGACTCCAGCACTTGAATGTTGAATGATCTCCAGGACTCCAGTACCTGAATGTTGAATGATCTCCAGGGCTCCAGTACCTGAATGTTGAATGATCTCCAGGACTCCAGTACCTGAATGCTGAATGATCTCCAGGGCTCCAGTACCTGAATGTTGAATGATCTCCAGGACTCCAGTACCTGAATGTTGAATGATCTCCAGGACTCCAGTACCTGAATGCTGAATGATCTCCAGGACTCCAGTACCTGAATGTTGAATGATCTCCAGGTCTCCAGCACCTGAATGTCTTATCACCAGCTCCTGATAACTTACCTGGTTACCTGGTGTCACTGAGGGAGAACAAGTTGTGTTGTGACGAGAATAAACCTAGAAACTAAACCTAGAGAAAAAACCTAGAGATAAACCTAGGAAATATACCTAGAGAATAATCTTAGAGAATAAACCTAGAGAATACATACAGAGGCAAACACAAAGGGTAGATTCTAGAGTAACTGTACATTCCCTTCATATAATATTTAAAATATATACAAAATGTAACATAGCAGTGATATGATTAGGGGCGAGAGTGCACTCCATACACGAGTGAGTGCACTCCATACACGAGTGAGTGCACTCCATACACGAGTGAGTGCACTCCATACACGAGTGAGTGCACTCCATACACGAGTGAGTGCACTCCATACACGAGTGAGTGCACTCCATACACGAGTGAGTGCACTCCATACACGAGTGATTGCACTCCATACACGAGTGAGTGCACTCCATACGAGTGAGTGCACTCCATACACGAGTGAGTGCACTCCATACACGAGTGAGCAACGTGTGTATTAGTTACCATTTTGTCCTAGGCACATGTCGATTAGACACTAGGCCTGTTGTATGTGTGTGTGTGTGTGTGTGTGTGTGTGTGTAAGGAAACACTTCGAAATGTTTCCGCCCCGCCGGGAATTGAACCCGGGTCCTCCGTGCGTGAAGCCAATGCTTTAGCCACCAGGCCACCGGGGCTGTGTGTGTGTGTGTGTACTTAGCCAGGTAGTGTGAGGCTGACTTCAGCCAGGTAGTGTGAGGCTGACTTCAGCCAGGTAGTGTGAGGGTGACTTCAGCCAGGTAATGTGAGGCTGACTTCAGCCAGGTAGTGTGAGGCTGACTTCAGCCAGGTAGTGTGAGGCTGACTTCAGCCAGGTAGTGTGAGGATGACTTCAGCAAGGTAGTGGGAGGCTGACTTCAGCCAGGTAGTGTGAGGCTGACTTCAGCCAGGTAGTGTGAGGGTGACTTCAGCCAGGTAGTGTGAGGCTAACTTCAGCAAGGTAGTGGGAGGCTGACTTCAGCCAGGTAGTGTGAGGATGACTTCAGCCATGTAGTGGGAGGCTGACTTCAGCCAGGTAGTGTGAGGCTGACTTCAGCAAGGTAGTGGGAGGCTGACTTCAGCCAGGTAGTGTGAGGCTGACTTCAGCCAGGTAGTGTGAGGGTGACTTCAGCCAGGTAGTGTGAGGCTAACTTCAGCAAGGTAGTGGGAGGCTGATTTCAGCCAGGTAGTGTGAGGCTGACTTCAGCCAGGTAGTGGGAGGCTGACTTCAGCCAGGTAGTGGGAGGCTGACTTCAGCAAGGTAGTGGGAGGCTGACTTCAGCCAGGTAGTGTGAGGCTGACTTCAGCCAGGTAGTGGGAGGCTGACTTCAGCCAGGTAGTGTGAGGCTGACTTCAGCCAGGTAGTGGGAGGCTGACTTCAGCCAGGTAGTGTGAGGCTGACTTCAGCCAGGTAGTGTGAGGCTGACTTCAGCCAGGTAGTGTGAGGCTGACTTCAGCCAGGTAGTGTGAGGCTGACTTCAGCCAGGTAGTGTGAGGATGACTTCAGCAAGGTAGTGGGAGGCTGACTTCAGCCAGGTAGTGTGAGGCTGACTTCAGCCAGGTAGTGTGAGGGTGACTTCAGCCAGGTAGTGTGAGGCTAACTTCAGCAAGGTAGTGGGAGGCTGACTTCAGCCAGGTAGTGTGAGGATGACTTCAGCCAGGTAGTGGGAGGCTGACTTCAGCCAGGTAGTGTGAGGCTGACTTCAGCAAGGTAGTGGGAGGCTGACTTCAGCCAGGTAGTGTGAGGCTGACTTCAGCCAGGTAGTGTGAGGGTGACTTCAGCCAGGTAGTGTGAGGCTAACTTCAGCAAGGTAGTGGGAGGCTGATTTCAGCCAGGTAGTGTGAGGCTGACTTCAGCCAGGTTGTGTGAGGCTGACTTCAGCCATGTAGTGTGAGGCTGACTTCAGCCATGTAGTGTGAGGCTGACTTCAGCCAGGTAGTGTGAGGGTGACTTCAGCCAGGTAGTGGGATGCTGACTTCAGCAAGGTAGTGTGAGGCTGACTTCAGCCAGGTAGTGGGAGTGTGACTTCAGCCAGGTAGTGGGAGGCTGACTTCAGCCAGGTAGTGGGAGTGTGACTTCAGCCAGGAACTGGGAGGCTGACTTCAGCCAGGAGGGTAAATATGACATTGATTGTGTTGGAGTCAAGCTCTAAGCCAGTTAAGGCAAGAATCTGACAGCGAATCTTACAGTCTTACAGCCACACCGACGCAGCTGACAGTTTGTCTGGTACAGAGGGAACGCAAGAAGTGCGTGTGTGATGAACGACAAATATATTGTAAAGTATTTTCAACACGCCACAATCTCCCCCGATTCCCCTCTCTTCTCTCCTCCTTCCTCCACTTCCCTCTTCCTTCACTTCTTCCTCCTCATTTATGTCCCTCCCCCCCATCCTCCTTCCTTCTCTCCGTCCGCATATATAATTTTTTGGTCAGTTTCTTATCCCTCTGTGCAGTTATCAGTGGTGTTGTGGTTCCATATCTCCCTTCACGCCACTCTGACCATTTTATTACAGTGGGAGTTTGTGGTGGTAAAACACACACACACACACACACACACACACACACACACACACACACACACACGAGAGCGTAATACCTGACTACGCCATAATTTTTGGGGACTTAACTGGGTGAAGCAGTTCTGTCGAGAACCACCAACTTTTTTCTTACGTCTCTGGGTTGGAAGTTTTTTGTTTTTCCTTTTTATGCCAACTTATGAACGCCAAATGAAGACGAAGCAAGCTTTGACGCACGTCTGCGGCTTTGACGCACGCAACGTGTGTCCGTGCGTTGGGTAACTGCTTTGAGGAACTAGCAAGAGTGTTGTGCGTGTGGTTAACTGTGCTAACACACGTACAAAACCGTACGTCTGGTTAATTGTGCTAACACACGTACAAAACCGTACGTCTGGTTAACTGTGCTAACACACGTACAAAACCGTACGTCTGGTTAACTGTGCTAACACACGTACAAGACCGTACGTCTGGTTAACTGTGCTAACACACGTACAAGACCGTACGTCTGGTTAACTGTGCTAACACACGTACAAGACCGTACGTCTGGTTAACTGTGCTAACACACGTACAAGACCGTACGTCTGGTTAACTGTGCTAACACACGTACAAAACCGTACGTCTGGTTAACTGTGCTAACACACGTACAAGAAAGTACGTCTGGTTAACTGAACTAACACACGTACAAGACCGTACGTCTGGTTAACTGAACTAACACACGTACAAGAAAGTACGTCTGGTTAACTGAACTAACACGCGTACAAGACTGTACGTCTGGTTAACTGAACTAACACACGTACAAGACCGTACGTCTGGTTAACTGTGCTAACACACGTACAAGAAAGTACGTCTGGTTAACTGAACTAACACACGTACAAGACTGTACGTCTGGTTAACTGAACTAACACACGCACAAGACCGTACGTCTGGTTAACTGAACTAACACACGTACAAGACCGTACGTCTGGTTAACTGAACTAACACACGTACAAGAAAGTACGTCTGGTTAACTGAACTATCACACGTACAAGACCGTACGTCTGGTTAACTGAACTAACACACGTACAAGACCGTACGTCTGGTTAACTGAACTAACACACGTACAAGAAAGTACGTCTGGTTAACTGAACTAACACACGTACAAGACCGTACGTCTGATTAACTGTGCTAACACACGTACAAGACTGTACGTCTGGTTAACTGAACTAACACACGTACAAGACCGTACGTCTGGTTAACTGAACTAACACACGTACAAGACCGTACGTCTGGTTAACTGAACTAACACACGTACAAGACTGTACGTCTGGTTAACTGAACTATCACACGTACAAGACCGTACGTCTGGTTAACTGAACTAACACACGTACAAGACCGTACGTCTGGTTAACTGAACTAACACACGTACAAGAAAGTACGTCTGGTTAACTGAACTATCACACGTACAAGACCGTACGTCTGGTTAATTAACTGAATTAACACGTGCAAGACCGTACGTCTGGTTAACTGAACTAACACACGTACAAGACCGTACGTCTGGTTAACTGAACTAACACACGTACAAGAAAGTACGTCTGGTTAACTGAACTATCACACGTACAAGACCGTACGTCTGGTTAACTGAACTAACCCACGTACAAGACCGTACGTCTGGTTAACTGAACTAACACACGTACAAGAAAGTACGTCTGGTTAACTGAACTAACACACGTACAAGACCGTACGTCTGATTAACTGTGCTAACACACGTACAAGACTGTACGTCTGGTTAACTGAACTAACACACGTACAAGACCGTACGTCTGGTTAACTGAACTAACACACGTACAAGACCGTACGTCTGGTTAACTGAACTAACACACGTACAAGACTGTACGTCTGGTTAACTGAACTATCACACGTACAAGACTGTACGTCTGGTTAACTGTGCTAACACACGTACAAGACTGTACGTCTGGTTAACTGAACTAACACACGTACAAGACCGTACGTCTGGTTAACTGAACTAACACACGTACAAGAAAGTACGTCTGGTTAACTGAACTAACACGCGTACAAGACTGTACGTCTGGTTAACTGAACTAACACACGTACAAGACCGTACGTCTGGTTAACTGTGCTAACACACGTACAAGAAAGTACGTCTGGTTAACTGAACTAACACGCGTACAAGACTGTACGTCTGGTTAACTGAACTAACACACGTACAAGACCGTACGTCTGGTTAACTGTGCTAACACACGTACAAGAAAGTACGTCTGGTTAACTGAACTAACACACGTACAAGACTGTACGTCTGGTTAACTGAACTAACACACGCACAAGACCGTACGTCTGGTTAACTGAACTAACACACGTACAAGACCGTACGTCTGGTTAACTGAACTAACACACGTACAAGAAAGTACGTCTGGTTAACTGAACTATCACACGTACAAGACCGTACGTCTGGTTAACTGAACTAACCCACGTACAAGACCGTACGTCTGGTTAACTGAACTAACACACGTACAAAAAGTACGTCTGGTTAACTGAACTAACACACGTACAAGACCGTACGTCTGATTAACTGTGCTAACACACGTACAAGACTGTACGTCTGGTTAACTGAACTAACACACGTACAAGACCGTACGTCTGGTTAACTGAACTAACACACGTACAAGACCGTACGTCTGGTTAACTGAACTAACACACGTACAAGACTGTACGTCTGGTTAACTGAACTATCACACGTACAAGACCGTACGTCTGGTTAACTGAACTAACACACGTACAAGACCGTACGTCTGGTTAACTGAACTAACACACGTACAAGAAAGTACGTCTGGTTAACTGAACTATCACACGTACAAGACCGTACGTCTGGTTAATTAACTGAATTAACACAAGTGCAAGACCGTACGTCTGGTTAACTGAACTAACACACGTACAAGACTGTACGTCTGGTTAACTGAACTATCACACGTACAAGACTGTACGTCTGGTTAACTGTGCTAACACACGTACAAGACTGTACGTCTGGTTAACTGAACTAACACACGTACAAGACCGTACGTCTGGTTAACTGAACTAACACACGTACAAGACCGTACGTCTGGTTAATTAACTGAATTAACACACGTGCAAGACCGTACGTCTGGTTAACTGAACTAACACACGTACAAGACCGTACGTCTGGTTAACTGAACTAACACACGTACAAGACTGTACGTCTGGTTAACTGAACTAACACACGTACAAGACTGTACGTCTGGTTAACTGAACTAACACACGTACAAGACCGTACGTCTGGTTAACTGAACTAACACACGTACAAGACCGTACGTCTGGTTAATTAACTGAATTAACACACGTGCAAGACCGTACGTCTGGTTAACTGAACTAACACACGTACAAGACCGTACGTCTGGTTAACTGTGCTAACACATGTACAAGACTGTACGTCTGGTTAACTGAACTAACACACGTACAAGACTGTACGTCTGGTTAACTGAACTAACACATGTACAAGACCGTACGTCTGGTTAACTGTGCTAACACGCGTACAAGACCGTACGTCTGGTTAACTGTGCTAACACACGTAGGAGACTGTTTGTGCGACTGGTAACTGCGTGGACGCACGCAACGTTGAATAAAACACGCACTGATGTTTACTGGCCGGGGCAGACCGTCGGTATGACAAGTTATATGAGCTCCACAGCCTTGAATAAAACACGTTGGTGTGGCTCGCTATGATAATTTGGATGAGCCACGCAAGGCAAATAATGACGCTGTTTGTGCACAAGAAAGTCTGCCGGTAGCGCTGCGATAATTTACTTGACGTGTGCGACGGAAGTAAAGAGGGCAGGTGCACTCACGGGCAGGCAACCACCACTGCTACCGCCATTGCTACCACCACTACTACCACCACTGCTACCACTACTGCTACTACCACCACTGATACCGCCATTGCTACCACCACTACTACCACCACTTTTCCACCACTACTACCACCACTGTACCACTCTGCACTACCACCACTGCTACCGCCATTGCTCACCACTACTACCACCACTGCTACCACCACTACTACCACCACTACTACCACTGCTACCACCACTACTACCACCACTGCTACTACTACTACCACCACTGCTACCACCACTAACCACCACTACTACCACCACTGCTACCACTACTACCACCACTGCTACCACCACTACTACCACCACTACTACCACCACTGCTACCACCACTACTACCACCATTGCTACCACTACTGCTACTACCACCACTGCTACCGCCATTGCTACCACCACTACTACCACCACTGCTACCACTACTGCTACTACCACCACTGCTACCGCCATTGCTACCACCACTACTACCACCACTTTTCCACCACTACTACCACCACTGCTACCACTACTGCTACTACCACCACTGCTACCGCCATTGCTACCACCACTACTACCACCACTGCTACCACCACTACTACCACCACTACTACCACTGCTACCACCACTACTACCACCACTGCTACTACTACTACCACCACTGCTACCACCACTACCACCACCACTACTACCACCACTGCTACCACTACTACCACCACTGCTACCACCACTACTACCACCACTACTACCACCACTGCTACCACCACTACTACCACCATTGCTACCACTACTGCTACTACCACCACTGCTACCGCCATTGCTACCACTACTATTACCACCATTGCTACCACTACTTCTACTACCACCACTGCTACCGCCATTGCTACCACCACTACAACCACCACTACTACCACCACTACTACCACTACTACTGCCACCACTGCTACCACTACTGCTACTACCACCACTGCTACCGCCATTGCTACCACCACTACTACCACCACTACAACCACTACTACCACCACTACTACCACTACTACCACCACTGCTACCACTACTGCTACTACCACCACTGCTATAACTACTGCTACTACCACCACTGCTACCGCCATTGCTACCACCACTACTACCACCACTACAACCACCACTACCACCACTGCTACCACCACTACTACCATTACTACTACAACCACTACTACCACCACTGCTACCACCACTGCTACCACCACTGCTACCACAACTACTACCACCACTGCTAACACCACTACTACCATTGCTACTACCACCGCTGCTACCACTACTGCTACTACCACTACTACCACTGCTAACACCACTACCACCACTACTACCACCACTGCTAACACCACTACCACCACTACTACTACCACTGCTAACACCACTACTACCACCACTAATACTACTATCACCACCACTACTAAAACAACTACCACCACCACTGCTAACACCACTACCACCATTGCTACTACCACCACTGCTGCTACTACTACTACAGCTACCACTACTGCTACTACTACGACCTCTGCTACTACCACCACCACTGCTACTGCTACCACCAGTGCTACTACCACTACCACCACTGCTACTTCCACCACTGCTACTACCACCACTGCTACTACTACCACCACTGCTAACACCACTACCACCTTTGCTACTACTACCACTGCTACCACTACTACTGCTACCACTACTGCTACTACCATTACCACCAATACCACCACTGCTACTACCACTACCACCACTTCTACCACCGTTACCACTAATACTACAACCACTACCAGCACTACTACCACCACTACTACCACTGCTACTACCACTACCACCACTGATACTACCACTACCACCACTGCTACCACTACTACCACTACTACTACTACCACCACCACTGCTTCCAATACTACTGCTATCACCACTACCACCACTGCTACTGCTAACAATACTACTACTACTACTACCACCACTGCTACCACTGCTACTACCACCACCGTAACCACCATTGCTGCTACCACCACAGCCATAACTAGGATGACCTTTACTGGTAGTGCTGGGGAAGGTGTTAGTAGTGAGGGGGTGTATGTGCTTTGTGTGGTGTGTTGTGGGGTGGTGGTGGTGTTTCTGAGGGTCCGGGGTGTGAGGGGAGGTGGTGCAGTTTGGGAAGGGTAGGGGGTTTGAGGGGTAGGGGTTTGGGAGGGGTACAGGGTGTTAGAGGTGGTGGTGGTCGGGAGGGGAAGGGGTGTGAGGGGGTAGTGATAGGGAGGAGTACGGGGTGTGAGGGGCGGTGGTGGTATATTGTATGTTTTGCGAGGGAGGTATGGAGGTAAGAGAGGTATGGAGGTAGGAAGGGTATAGAGGTAGGAGGGGTATGGAGATATGATAAACAAGAGGCTTGCTAGATGGTGCAAAATACCCCTAATGACAAGCAAGGGTTTGCACTGAGTAAGACTAAACTCATTCAGTGTGAGGGGACCAAGACTTTTCAACATCCTTCCTTCACACGTAGGAGTACCAACAGATTCCTGGCTGTCTTCAAGAGAGAAATTAACAAGTTCCTCGAGTCAGTTTCTGATCAGCCAGTCTGTGGTGCATACGTTGGACAGCGTGAGGCCAGCACCAACGGCCTGATTGATCAGGCCACCCACCGGGAGGCCTGATCTTGACCCCCCAAACACCTTCCAGGATGGAAGTGTGTCCCTCCTGAGAACACACATAAGAGCCTGGCGACAACGTCATAAAGCAAGTCTGGTTCACTGGTACTAAGCAATACTCAGTGTAGCTGGCCAGGGTTAAGCTCCATTACATCATATTAATTTAGCAGAGGCCGGGTCGCTAGGGAGCACCTGAGTGTAAAGTTGAAGACTCATGAACCACAGATATGTTAGGAAGTATTTCTTCAGTCACAGAGTTGTCAGGAAGTTGAATAGTCTGGCAAGTGATGTAGTGGAGGATCCATACATAGCTTTAAGAAGAGGTATGATAAAGCTCATGGAGCAGGAAGAGTGACCCAGTAGCGACCAGTGAAGAGGCGGGGCCAGGAGCTGTGAATAGACCCCTGCAACCATAACTAGGTGAGTACACACACACAAACACACATACACACAAATACACACACACACACACACACACACACACACACACACACACACACACACATACAACAGGCCTAGTGTCTAATCGACATGTGCCTAGGACTAAATGGTAACTAACTAACACACACACACAAACACACACACTCACACACACACACACACACACACACACACACACTACACACACACACACAAACACACACAGAGGTGTTCACAGAGGAGATAGAAGGGCCTCCAGAAAGGCAGAGAGGTAGCGTACACCATCAGGTGCTGGACACAATACACACAACTGAGGAGGAAGTGAAGAGGCTACTAAGCGAGCTAGATACCTCAAAGGCGATGGGGCCGGATAACATCTCTCCATGGGTCCTGAGAGAGGGAGCAGAGGAGCTATGCATACCCCTAACAACAATCTTCAACACATCTATCGAAACAGGGCAACTACCTGAGGTATGGAAGACAGCAAATGTAGTTTCAATTTTTAAAAAAAGGAGACAGACATGAAGCACTAAACTACAGACCAGTGTCACTGACATGTATAGTATGCAAGGTCATGGAGAAGATTATCAGGAGAAGAGTGGTGGAGCACCTAGAAAGGAATGAGCTTATCAACGACGGCCAACACGGTTTCAGGGACGGGAAATCCTGTGTCACAAACCTACTGGAGTTCTACGACAGGGTGACAGCAATAAGAAAAGAGAGAGAGGGGTGGGTAGATTGCATATTCTTGGATTGTAAGAAGGCGTTTGACACAGTTCCACACAAGAGGCTAGTGCAGAAGCTGGAGGACCAGGCAGGGGTAACAGGGAAGGCACTACAATGGATCAGGGAATACCTGTCAGGAAGACAGCAGCGAGTCATGGTACGTGGCGAAGTGTCAGAGTGGGCGCCGGTGACGAGTGGGGCTCCACAGGGGTCAGTCCTAGGACCAGTGCTGTTTCTGGTATTTGTGAACGACATGACGGAAGGAATAGACTCTGAAGTGTCCCTGTTTGCAGATGATGTGAAGTTGATGAGAAGAATTCAATCGGACGAGGACCAGGCAGAACTACAAAGGGATCTGGACAGGCTGCAAGCCTGGTCCAGCAATTGGCTCCTGGAGTTCAACCCCACCAAGTCCAAAGTCATGAAGATAGGGGAAGGGCAAGGAAGACCGCAGACGGAGTACAGCCTAGGGGGCCAGAGACTACAAACCTCACTCAAGGAAAAAGATATTGGGATGAGTATAACACCAGGCACATCTCCTGAGGCGCACATCAACCAAATAACTGCTGTAGCATATGGGCGCCTAGCAAACCTAAGAACAGCATTCCGACATCTTAACAAAGAATCGTTCAGGACCCTGTACACTGTGTACGTTAGGCCCATACTGGAGTATGCAGCGCCAGTTTGGAACCCACACCTAGCCAAGCACGTAAAGAAGCTAGAGAAAGTGCAAAGGTTTGCAACAAGACTAGTCCCGGAGCTAAGGGGTATGTCCTACGAGGAGAGGTTAAGGGAAATCGACCTGACGACACTGGAGGACAGGAGAGATAGGGGTGACATGATAACGACATATAAGATACTGAGAGGAATTGACAAGGTGGACAAAGACAGAATGTTCCAGAGATGGGACACAGCAACAAGGGGACACAGTTGGAAGTTGAAGACTCAGATGAATCACAGAGATGTTAGGAAGTATTTCTTCAGTCATAGAGTGGTCGGGAAGTGGAATAGTTTAGGAAGTGATGTAGTGGAGGCAGGCTCCATACATAGCTTTAAGAAGAGGTATGATAAAGCTCATGGCGCAGGGAGAGTGACCCAGTAGCGGCCAGTGAAGAGGCGGGGCCAGGAGCTATGACTCGACCCCTGCAACTACAACTAGGTGAGTACAACTAGGTGAGTACACACACACACATACACACACACACACACACACACACACACACACACACACATACACATGTTAGGAAGCATTTCTTTAGCCACAGAGTAGTCAGGAAGTGGAATAGTCTAGAGAAAGATATAGTGGAGGCAGGAACCATACATAGTTTTAAGACAAGGTATGATAAAGCTCATGGAGCAGGGAGAGCAGAGACCCAGTAGCAGACAGCGAAGAGGTGGGGCCAGGAGCTGAGTCTCGACCCCTGCAACCACAATTAGGTGAGTACACAATACCTGTCAGGAAGACAGCAGCGAGTCATGGTACGTGGCGAGGTGTCAGAGTGGGCGCCGGTGACGAGTGGGGTTCCACAGGGGTCAGTCCTAGGACCGGTGTTGTTTCTGGTATTTGTGAACGACATGACGGAAGGAATAGACTCCGAAGTGTCCCTGTTTGCAGATGATGTGAAGTTGATGAGAAGAATTCAATCGGAAGAGAATCAGGCAGAACTACAGAGGGATCTGGACAGGCTGCAAGCCTGGTCCAGCAATTGGCTCCTGGAGTTCAACCCCACCAAGTGCAAAGTCATGAAGATTGGGGAAGGGCAAAGAAGACCGCAGACGGAGTACAGTCTAGGGGGGCCAGAGACTACAAACCTCATTCAAGGAAAAAGATCTTGGGGTGAGTATAACACCAGGCACATCTCCTGAGGCGCACATCAACCAAATAACTGCTGCAGCATATGGGGGCCTAGCTAACTTAAGAACAGCATTCCGACATCTTAATAAAAAATCGTTCAGGACCCTGTACACTGTGTACGTTAGGCCCATACTGGAGTATGCAGCACCAGTTTGGAACCCACATCTAGCCAAGCACGTAAAGAAGCTAGAGAAAGTGCAAAGGTTTGCAACAAGACTAGTCCCGGAGCTAAGGGGTATGTCCTACGAGGAGAGGTTAAGGGAAATCGACCTGACGACACTGGAGGACAGGAGAGATAGGGGGGACATGATAACGACATATAAGATACTGAGAGGAATAGACAAGGTGGACAGAGACAGAATGTTCCAGAGATGGGACACAACAACAAGGGGACACAGTTGGAAGTTGAAGACTCAAATGAATCACAGGGATGTTAGGAAGTATTTCTTCAGTCATAGAGTGGTCGGGAAGTGGAATAGCTTGGGAAGCGATGTAGTGGAGGCAGGTTCCATACATAGCTTTAAGGAGAGGTATGATAAAGCTCATGGAGCAGGGAGCGTGACCCAGTAGCGGCCAGTGAAGAGGCGGGGCCAGGAGCTATGACTCGACCCCTGCAACCACAACTAGGTGAGTACACACTAGATGTTTAGTCATAGGGCCGGTGACACCCTGTCTTGCGCCACTGGCCCTTGGAACAAGAGCCTTGCTTCTTGGGTGCGTAGCGTTATGCCATGTCTGCCTTGCTTCGTAGAGAACTCTGTATTTTGTGTTGGTGATGGTCGTTGTGGTGTTGGTGATGGTCGTTGTGGTGTTGGTGATGGTCGTTGTGGTGTTGGTGATGGTCGTTGTGGTGTTGGTGATGGTCGTTGTGGTGTTGGTGATGGTCGTTGTGATGTTGGTGATAGTCGTTGTGGTGTTGGTGATGGTCGTTATGGTGTTGGCGATGGTTGTTGTGGTTTATGGGGTTGAAGGAGGGTGGGGGTGTAGGGAGTGGTTGGTTTGTTTGGTTAGAGGGTGGTAGGGGGTTGTGTGTGATGGGAGGGAAGTGTGGGTGTGCTGGTGGTAGTGTAGGTGGTGGTGTATTGTGGTGCTACAGGGAGTGTAGGTGGTGGTGTATTGTGGTGCTACAGGGAGTGTAGGTGGTGGTGTATGGTGGTGCTACAGGGAGTGTAGGTGGTGGTGTATGGTGGTGCCAGGGAGTGTAGGTGGTGGTGTATGGTGGTGCTACAGGGAGTGTAGGTGGTGTGTATTGTGGTGCTACAGGGAGTGTAGGTGGTGGTGTATTGTGGTGCTACAGGGAGTGTAGGTGGTGGTGTATGTGGTGCCAGGAGTGTAGGTGGTGGTGTATGGTGAGTGCTAGGTGGGGTGTATGGTGGTGCTACAGGAGTGTAGGTGGTGGTGTATGGTGGTGCTACAGGGAGTGTAGGTGGTGGTGTATGGTGGTGCTACAGGGAGTGTAGGTGGTGGTGTATGGTGGTGCTACAGGGAGTGTAGGTGGTGGTGTATGGTGGTGCTACAGGGAGTGTAGGTGGTGGTGTATGGTGGTGCTACTGGGAGTGTAGGTGGTGGGTGATGTGGTGCTACGGGAGTGTAGGTGGTGGTGTATGGTGGTGCTACAGGAGTGTAGGATGGTGGTGTATGGTGGTGCACAGGGAGTGTAGGTGGTGGTGTATGGTGTGCTACAGGGAGTGATAGGTGGCTGGTGCCAAGGGTAGTGGCTATATGGGGTGCACAGAGTAGGTGGTGGTGTATGGTGGGCTACAGAGTGTAGTGGTGGTGTATATGGTACAGAGTGTAGTGGTGGTGTATGGTGGTCTAGGAGTTAGTGGTGGATATGAGGGCTGATGAAGTTGCATATAGTCGTGGTTAGTGTGGTCAGAGTAACTGTGTTGGTAGTAGTAATACTAGTAGTAGTACTAGTATTGTTGGTGGTAGATGGTGGTGGCGGCGACGATTGATGGTAATTTTGATGGTAGTGGTGGTGGTGGCAGTGATGATGGTGGTGGTAGTGGTTATGGTGGTAGTGGTAGTGGTGGTGGTGGTAATGATGGTGGTGGTAGTGGTGGTGGTGGCAGTGATGGTGGTAGTGGTAGTGGTGGCAGTGATGGTGGTAGTAGTGGTGGTGGCAGTGATGGTGGTAGTGGTAGTGGTGGCAGTGATGGTGGTAGTGGTAGTGGTGGCAGTGGTGGTGGTAGTGGTAGTGGTGGCAGTGGTGGTGGTAGTGGTAGTGGTGGTGGTAGTGGTAGTGGTGGCAGTGGTGGTGGTGGAGTGGTGGCAGTGGTGGAGTGGTGGAGTGATGGTGGCAGTGGTGGTGGTGGCAGTGATGGTGGTAGTGTGGTGGTAGTGGTGGTAGTGGTATGGTGGTAAGTGACCTGGTCGACGCTTCTATAAACTCGACTTCCCAGCCACTGTCATCGATTTGTGAGGCTTGGAGGAGAGAGAGAGAGAGAGAGAGAGAGAGAGAGAGAGAGAGAGAGAGAGAGAGAGAGAGAGGAGAGAGAGAGAGAGATTGGAGAAGAGAGAGAAGAGAAGAGAGAGATTGAGGAGAGAGAGATTGAGAGAAGAGAGAGATTGAGAGATTGAGAGAGAGAGAGAGAGATATTGAGAGAGAGAGAGAGTGAGAAGAAGAGATAGAGAGAGAGAGAGAGAGAGCAGGTAATATATAGATGTCTGAGTAAAGATAAAGAAAGGGAGAGGATATACTTCACTGGTTCATATTGATGTTCATACTTTGTGTAGATTTTACAAGCCAGATGTATATATATTTATATACTTGTAAAAATTCCTTTAAATGTTTATATAAATATAAATAAATCCTGAACTCCACTTTATCTCTTCTTCCCTAAATATGTGTACTCGCTGATTTGCATGTGGGGGAGGGAAGGGAGGGGTTCGAATCACCGCTCCAGACTCCACCTCCTCTTGAGTTAAGTCAGTCTTCATTATTGGTTTCTGGTCTCTTGGACCCTGCCATAACTACTCTTGAAACCTTGTATGGAACTTGCCTCCGCCACACCTTCCTCTCTCAACCTTACCTTCGATTTTTCTCTCATCCCAAGACTAAACAAAAAAAAAGTTCTTTTTAAACATGTGTATGACCGGTGTGTGTTGAGTTGGTGTGTGTGGCCGTGTTAGTGTGTCTCTCTTTACCTGTCCTCTCTCTCACTTCTTTATTGTACTGTACGTTATAATCCTTTCTTATCCGCTGCATCTCTTCCTCGGGATCGTTTAGTCTGGTGTCGTTCCTTCAGTGTCTGCTTAGTGCATTCCTCTCAGTAACTGGACTAATCTTTTTGCAAACCTTTGGACTGTTAAGAGTGTCTGCGCATATTTCATCAGTCAGGGAGCACCTGGGACTGCACACTCTGTGGTCTTGTATTGTTCCCTGGCTTGTTAGACGCAATGTGCGTCTCATACGGTTTTGTGATGTTAAACCTTGCATACTCTGTCAATGACAGGCTGTACTCCGTCTCTGGTATTTCTTCTGTCCAAATTTTACATAATGCAAAAGTGTTTCAAGTTGAGTTCCCATAGCTATTTGTTGGCCCTGTTACAACGTGTCTCGTTCATGTTACAGCACCTCTGGTCTCCCCTCTTTTTATTCCTGTCATTAAGTTTACATTATCAGACAAATACACGTAAGATTATTCCTTCTGGGAGTCATTTACATATAGTATTAGGACCAGCAGCAGCGAGAGTAGCAGTAGCAGTAGTAGCAGCAGCAATAGAAGAAACAGCAGCAGCAGCAGTAGTAGTAGCAGCACCATTACCAGCAGTAGTAGTAGTAGTAGTTAGTAGTAGTAGTAGTAGTAGTAGCAGTAGCAGCAGCACCAGCAGCAGCAGTAGTAGTAGTAGTAGCAGCACCATTACCAGCAGTAGTAGTAGTAGTAGCAGTAGTAGTAGCACAGCAGCAGTAATAGTAGTACCAGCAGCAGCAGCAGTAGTAGTAGAGTAGTAGTAGTAGTAGTAGTAGTAGTAGCGTAGCAG
This sequence comes from Cherax destructor, assembly GCA_009830355.1. NCBI lineage: Eukaryota > Metazoa > Arthropoda > Malacostraca > Decapoda > Parastacidae > Cherax > Cherax destructor. The sequence goes on along the minus strand of WNWK01012346.1, from coordinate 10,521 downwards.
CACGCAACAGCACAGTAGTAGTAGTAGTAGCAGCACCATTACCAGCAGTAGTAGTAGTAGTAGCAGTAGTAGTAGCACCAGCAGCAGTAATAGTAGTACCAGCAGCAGCAGCAGTAGTAGTAGTAGTAGTAGTAGTAGTAGCAGCAGTAGCAGCAGCACCAGCAGCAGCAGTAGTAGTAGTAGTAGCAGCACCATTACCAGCAGTAGTAGTAGTAGTAGCAGTAGTAGTAGCACCAGCAGCAGTAATAGTAGTACCAGCAGCAGCAGCAGTAGTAGTAGTAGTAGCAGTAGCACCAGCAGCAGTAATAGTAGTACCAGCAGTAGAAGCAATACCAGCACCAGTAGCAGCAGCAGCAGCATCAGCAGTAGTAGTAGTAGTAGTAGTAGCAGCAGTAGCAGTAGCACCAATAGCAGTAGTAGTAGTAGTAGTAGCAGCAGTAGCAGCACCATTACCAGGAGTAGTAGTAGTAGTAGCAGTAGCACAATCAGCGGCAGTAGTAGCAGCAGAAGCACCACTACCACCAGCGGTAGTAGTAGTAGCAACAGCAGCAGTATTAGTAGCAACAGCAGCAGTAGTAGTATACTGATCCTTGTGGGACCCCACTCATTATGCTCGCCCATCCTCACATCTCGCCACAATAATGTTACTCTTGTCCTCCGTGTTTCAGGTCTCCATTATCCCCCGCAACACTCTTCATTATTACCATTTCTTCTTTTACTTTACCATTAATCTCTTGAGGGCAGCTAGATGGTTTTTGAGTCCTAGATCTACTGTAGTCCCTGGTGTATGTGTGGTGTAGTGGCAGTAGCAGTAGTAGTGGTAATAGTAGTAGTTACTAGTAGTAGTCCCTGGTGTATGTGTGGTGTAGTGGCAGTAGCAGTAGTAGTGGTAATAGTAGCAGTTACTAGTAGTAGTCCCTGGTGTATGTGTGGTGTAGTGGCAGTAGCAGTAGTAGTGGTAATAGTAGTAGTTACTAGTAGTAGTCCCTGGTGTGTATGTGTGGTGTAGTGGCAGTAGCAGTAGTAGTGGTAATAGTAGTAGTTACTAGTAGTAGTCCCTGGTGTGTGTGTGTGGTGTAGTAGTAGCAGTAGTAGTGGTAATAGTAGTAGTTACTAGTAGTAGTCCCTGGTGTGTATGTGTGGTGTAGTGGCAGTAGTAGTAGTAGTGGTAATAGTAGTAGTTACTAGTAGTAGTCCATGGTGTGTATGTGTGGTGTAGTAGTAGCAGTAGTAGTGGTAATAGTAGTAGTTACTAGTAGTAGTCCTGGTGTGTGTGTGGTGTAGTAGTAGCAGTAGTAGTGGAATAGTAGTAGTTACTAGTAGTAGTCCCTGGTGTGTATGTGTGGTGTAGTGGCAGTAGCAGTAGTAGTGGTAATAGTAGCAGTTACTAGTAGTAGTCCTGGTGTGTATGTGTGGTGTAGTGGCAGTAGCAGTAGTAGTGGTAATAGTAGCAGTTACTAGTAGTAGTCCTGTGTGTATGTGTGGTGTAGTAGTAGCAGTAGTAGTGGTAATAGTAGTAGTTACTAGTAGTATTCCCTGGTGTGTATGTGTGGTGTAGTGGCAGTAGTAGTAGTAGTGGTAATAGTAGTAGTTACTAGTAGTAGTCCCTGGTGTGTATGTGTGGTGTAGTGGCAGTAGTAGTAGTAGTGGTAATAGTAGTAGTTACTAGTAGTAGTCCCTGGTGTGTATGTGTGGTGTAGTGGCAGTAGTAGTAGTAGTGGTAATAGTAGCAGTTACTAGTAGTAGTCCCTGGTGTGTATGTGTGGTGTAGTGGCAGTAGCAGTAGTAGTGGTAATAGTAGCAGTTACTAGTAGTAGTCCCTGGTGTGTATGTGTGGTGTAGTAGTAGCAGTAGTAGTGGTAATAGTAGTAGTTACTAGTAGTAGTCCCTGGTGTGTATGTGTGGTGTAGTGGCAGTAGTAGTAGTAGTGGTAATAGTAGTAGTTACTAGTAGTAGTCCATGGTGTGTATGTGTGGTGTAGTAGTAGCAGTAGTAGTGGTAATAGTAGTAGTTACTAGTAGTAGTCCCTGGTGTGTATGTGTGGTGTAGTGGCAGTAGTAGTAGTAGTGGTAATAGTAGTAGTTACTAGTAGTAGTCCCTGGTGTGTATGTGTGGTGTAGTGGCAGTAGTAGTAGTAGTGGTAATAGTAGCAGTTACTAGTAGTAGTCCCTGGTGTGTATGTGTGGTGTAGTGGCAGTAGCAGTAGTAGTGGTAATAGTAGTAGTTACTAGTAGTAGTCCATGGTGTGTATGTGTGGTGTAGTAGTAGCAGTAGTAGTGGTAATAGTAGTAGTTACTAGTAGTAGTCCCTGGTGTGTATGTGTGGTGTAGTGGCAGTAGCAGTAGTAGTGGTAATAGTAGCAGTTACTAGTAGTAGTCCATGGTGTGTATGTGTGGTGTAGTGGCAGTAGCAGTAGTAGTGGTAATAGTAGCAGTTACTAGTAGTAGTCCCTGGTGTGTATGTGTGGTGTAGTGGCAGTAGCAGTAGTAGTGGTAATAGTAGCAGTTACTAGTAGTAGTCCATGGTGTGTGTGTGTGGTGTAGTGGCAGTAGCAGTAGTAGTGGTAATAGTAGTAGTTACTAGTAGTAGTCCATGGTGTGTATGTGTGGTGTAGTAGTAGCAGTAGTAGTGGTAATAGTAGTAGTTACTAGTAGTAGTCCATGGTGTGTGTGTGTGGTGTAGTGGCAGTAGCAGTAGTAGTGGTAATAGTAGCAGTTACTAGTAGTAGTCCCTGGTGTGTATGTGTGGTGTAGTGGCAGTAGCAGTAGTAGTGGTAATAGTAGTAGTTACTAGTAGTAGTCCATGGTGTGTGTGTGTGGTGTAGTGGCAGTAGCAGTAGTAGTGGTAATAGTAGCAGTTACTAGTAGTAGTCCCTGGTGTGTATGTGTGGTGTAGTGGCAGTAGCAGTAGTAGTGGTAATAGTAGTAGTTACTAGTAGTAGTCCATGGTGTGTATGTGTGGTGTAGTAGTAGCAGTAGTAGTGGTAATAGTAGTAGTTACTAGTAGTAGTCCATGGTGTGTGTGTGTGGTGTAGTGGCAGTAGCAGTAGTAGTGGTAATAGTAGTAGTTACTAGTAGTAGTCCATGGTGTGTGTGTGTGGTGTAGTGGCAGTAGCAGTAGTAGTGGTAATAGTAGCAGTTACTAGTAGTAGTCCCTGGTGTGTATGTGTGGTGTAGTGGCAGTAGCAGTAGTAGTGGTAATAGTAGTAGTTACTAGTAGTAGTCCATGGTGTGTGTGTGGTGTAGTAGTAGCAGTAGTAGTGGTAATAGTAGTAGTTACTAGTAGTAGTCCATGGTGTGTGTGTGTGGTGTAGTGGCAGTAGCAGTAGTAGTGGTAATAGTAGTAGTTACTAGTAGTAGTCCATGGTGTGTGTGTGGTGTAGTAGTAGCAGTAGTAGTGGTAATAGTAGCAGTTACTAGTAGTAGTCCCTGGTGTGTGTGTGTGGTGTAGTGGCAGTAGCAGTAGTAGTGGTAATAGTAGTAGTTACTAGTAGTAGTCCCTGGTGTTTATGTGTGGTGTAGTAGTAGCAGTAGTAGTGGTAATAGTAGCAGTTACTAGTAGTAGTCCATGGTGTGTGTGTGGTGTAGTAGTAGCAGTAGTAGTGGTAATAGTAGTAGTTACTAGTAGTAGTCCATGGTGTGTGTGTGGTGTAGTAGTAGCAGTAGCAGTAGTAGTAGTAATAGTAGCAGTTACTAGTAGTAGTCCATGTTGTGTGTGTGTGTGTGGTGTAGTGGTAGTAGTGGTAATAGTAGTAGTCCATGGTGTGTGTGTGTGCGCGCGCGCCACAGTTACCATGAACGGTGTAGTAGGCAGTAACTTGTCAGACTGTCAGAGCAGGATACAAAAAACAAAACAGAGAGGTGCATTAGCAGCTGTCTTGGCTGGACGAGTATGGTGAGTCAGTTGAGTAAACTGCACGGGTCAGTTGAGATGACCGGGTCATTAACTGGAGGAGGGGAATGAATGAAGACAGATGGGAGGGAGGAATGGGAGAGGAGGGGGAGGGGAAGGGTCAGTCAACTCGCTCAATCTCACCCCAGTAGAGTAAAACACTTGGTCTTTATACAGTGATCTTAAACCCTCAATTTCCCTTGAGGAAATTTATGGACTAAATATTAATAATTGAACACTAGTTATACATCAGTACTCAGTACTAGGAAGTAGAGTACTGGAAGTTGAACACTAGTGATACATCAGTACTCAGTACTAGGAAGTAGAGTACTGGAAGTTGAACACTAGTTATACATCAATACTCAGTACTAGGAAGTAGAGTACTGGAAGTTGAACACTAGTTATACATCAGTACTCAGTACTAGGAAGTAGAGTACTAGAAGTTGAACACTAGTGATACATCAGTACTCAGTACTAGGAAGTAGAGTACTGGAAGTTGAACACTAGTGATACATCAGTACTCAGTACTAGGAAGTAGAGTACTGGAAGTTGAACACTAGTGATACATCAGTACTCAGTACTAGGAAGTAGAGTACTAGAAGTTGAACACTAGTTATACATCAGTACTCAGTACTAGGAAGTAGAGTACTGGAAGTTGAACACTAGTTATACATCAGTACTCAGTACTAGGAAGTAGAGTACTGGAAGTTGAACACTAGTTATACATCAGTACTCAGTACTAGGAAGTAGAGTACTAGAAGTTGAACACTAGTTATACATCAGTACTCAGTACTAGGAAGTAGAGTACTGGAAGTTGAACACTAGTTATACATCAGTACTCAGTACTAGGAAGTAGAGTACTGGAAGTTGAACACTAGTGATACATCAGTACTCAGTACTAGGAAGTAGAGTACTGGAAGTTGAACACTAGTGATACATCAGTACTCAGTACTAGGAAGTAGAGTACTGGAAGTTGAACACTAGTGATACATCAGTACTCAGTACTAGGAAGTAGAGTACTGGAAGTTGAACACTAGTGATACATCAGTACTCAGTACTAGGAAGTAGAGTACTGGAAGTTGAACACTAGTGATACATCAGTACTCAGTACTAGGAAGTAGAGTACTGGAAGTTGAACACTATGTGAACATCGTACCAGTACTAGGAAGTAGAGTACTGGAAGGTACTAGTGAAAAAGATACTAGAGTAAGTACTAGGAAGAGAAGTACTAGGAAGCTAGAGTACTAGAGAGTAGGAAGTACTGGAAGTTGAACACTAGGAACAGAGTACTAGGAAATAGAGAAGAGTACTAGGAAAGAGTACTGAGTACTAGGAAGTAGAGTACTAGGAAGTAGAGTACTAGGAAGAAGAGTACTAGGAAGTAGAGTACTGGAAGAAGAGCACTAGGAAACAGACAGTACTAGGAAGTAGAGTACAGAAGTACCTAGGAAGACAGAGTACTAGGAAGAAGAGTACTAGGAAGTGAGTACTAGGAAGCAGAGTACTAGGAAGAAGAGGTACTAGGAAGACAGAGTACTAGGAAGTAGAGTACTGGAAGCTGAGTACTAGGAAGAAAGAGTACTAGAAGCAGAAGTACTAGGAAGAAGTATGAAGTGACTAGGAAGCACAGTACTAGGAAGTAGAGTACTAGGAAGAGAGTACTAGGAAGCAAGAGTACTAGGAAGTAGAGTACTAGGAAGAAGAGTACTAGGAAGAAGAGTACTAGGAAGTAAAGAGTACTAGGAAGTAGAGTACTAGGAAGAGAAGCACTAGGAAGACAGAAGTACTAGGAAGTAGAGTACTAGGAAAGGGTAAGGAAGAAGTACTAGGAAGCAGAGTACTGGGTAAGTACTAGAAGAGAGTACTAGGAAGTGAGTACTAGGAAGAAGAGTACTAGGAAAGAAGAGCACTAGGAAGAAGAGTACTAGGAAGCAGAGTACTAGGAAGCAGAGTACTAGGAAGCAAGTACTAGGAAGTAGAGTACTGAGGAAACTAGATAGACTAGGAAGCTAAGTACTAGGAAGCAGAGTACTAGGAAGTAGAGTACTAGGAAGCAAGAGTACTAGGAAGCAGAGTACTAGGAAGCAGAACTGGGAAACAGTAAGTACTAGGAAGCAGAGTACTAGGAAGCAGAGTACTCAGGAACCCAAGTACTAGGAAGTAGAGTACTAGGAATGCATAGTATACACAGAGAGTACTAGGAAGCAGAGTACTAGGAAATGAGTATACAGATCAGTACTAGGAAGAGAGTACTGGAAGTGAAGACTAGGAAAGAAGAGTACTAGGAAGAGAGTACTGGAAGCAGAGTACTAGGAACAGAGTACTAGGAAGTAGAGTACTAGGAAGAAAGAGTACTAGGAAGCAGATACTAGGAAGAGAGTACTAGGAAGCAGAGACACTAGTGATAATAGTACTCAGGAAGAAGAGTACTAGGAAGAGAAACTAGGAACAGAGTACCATAGGAAGTAGAGTACTAGGAAGTAGAGTACTAGGAAGAAGAGTACTAGGAAGAAGAGTACTAGGAAGTGAGACTAGGAAGCAGAGTACTAGGAAGAAGAGTACTAGGAAGCAAGACTAGGAACAGAGTACTAGGAAGTAGAGTACTAGGAAGTAGAGTACTAGGAAAGAAGTACTAGGAAGAAGAGTACTAGGAAGCGAAGTACTAGGAACAGAAGTACTAGGAAGAGAGTACTAGGAAGCTGAAGAAGGGTTCATATCTGTGGTTGGTACGTTACAGTCTCAAGAGAACCTTGTTCTTCTCAGCTAGGGAAACATCATTACCTGTCAGGTGTTTGAACCCAGTGTTGGGATGACATTCTGACCAGTGAACACCTCCCACATGTCATTTCCATCACCTCCACACCGCCTTCCCCATCTAACGTCTTCCCTCCTCCTTCCCCATCTAACGTCTTCCCCTCCTCCTTCCCCATCTAACGTCTTCCTCCCTCCTTCCCCATCTAACGTCTTCCCTACCTCCTTCCCCATCTAACGTCTTCCCATACCTCCTTCCCCATCTAACGTCTTCCCTACCTCCTTCCCCATCTAACGTCTTTCTCCCTCCTTTCCCCATCTAATGTCTTCCCTCCTTCCTTCCCCATCTTACGTGTTCCCCTCTCTCCTTCCCCATCTAACGTCTTCCTCTCTCCTCTCCTCCCTCCTTCCCTCCACTCCTGTCTTCAAAGCAACAACGTTCCCCTCAGTGTGTCTTCCAAGTATGGTACGTTCCTCTGCTCCACTCACCCTGAGGTGTGTACGTTCATCTGTGTCTCAGGTATCTGCCAGGTGACCCAGATTATTTACAATTATCAAGCGGCCCAGACGTTCACTAAGTCGATCACTTATCGTTCACAACCCCTTCTTCCAACTTGTTGATTCAGCACTTCAATTATTCATGCGTTCAGTCAGCCGTTCTCTCTCCTCTCTCTCTCTCCCTCACTCAGTCGCTCACTGTGCCAGTGCCAAGTTTGCGTATTACGCAAGTGATTTACCAGCTTGAGCAACAGTAAGTGGTGATGCTTCATGAGTGATGTCAAGGTTGACCTTCCAACACGTACGTTCTCTTATACTTCCACGTTCCCTCTACGGTCTGGCTCGTGGCTGCACCGTGTATCATATCACCTGGTCACTATTCTGTATGATAGTTACACAGTGGGAACACCAGCAGTGTGTTGCTACACTATTCTATATGATAGTTACACAGTGGGAACACCAGCAGTGTACTGCTACACTATTCTGTATGATAGTTACACAGTGGGAACACCAGCAGTGTGTTGCTACACTATTCTATATGATAGTTACACAGTGGGAACACCAGCAGTGTGTTGTTACACTATTCTATATGATAGTTACACAGTGGAACACCAGCAGTGTTGCTACACTATTCTATATGATAGTTACACAGTGGGAAGACCAGCAGTGTGTTGCTACACTATTCTATATGATAGTTACACAGTGGAACACCAGCAGTGTTGCTACACTATTCTATATGATAGTTACAGTGGGAAGACCAGCAGTGTGTTGCTACACTATTCTATATGATAGTTACACAGTGGAACACCAGCAGTGTGTTGCTACACTATTCTATACGATAGTTACACTGTGGGAACACCAGCAGTGTGTTGCTACACTATTCTATATGATAGTTACAGTGGGAACACCAGTAGTTTGTTGCTACACTATTCTTTATGATAGTTACACAGTGGGAACAAAAGCTAGCTATGTTTCCCTCTCATATTCCATCACACAGGATGGGTTACAGTGTTAAAATGTATGGGTTTGAGCTGGGAGAGTGCTGCGATGGGGATGAAAGTTGCAGTAACAGGGGATGGGGCTGTAATCCCATTTCTCATTCCCAATTTAGGACTTTAAAGCTACGGAAATGGGGGAATGGGTTTTGAATTCATTGGAAATGGTTGGCAGTGTGGCTGAAAGAGGTCGGTTGCAAGGGAAGCACAGGCTTGGGGTAGATCATAGGGATGGGTAGGGTAGTTAGAATAGGTAGGTGGATAGGCTAGTAGGGATGGATAGAGTTAAAGGGGAGGGGGATAGCTCGTGGTATAGTATTTACAACAGAACGAACTTGAGAAAAAAAGAGAAGTGTGTGAGTGTACACACAGACAAGTGTGTGAGTGTACACACAGACAAGTGTGTGAGTGTACACACAGACAAGTGTGTGAGTGTACACACAGACAAGTGTGTGAGTGTACACACAGACAAGTGTGTGAGTGTACACACAGACAAGTGTGTGAGTGTACACACAGACAAGTGTGTGAGTGTACACACAGACAAGTGTGTGAGTGTACAGACACAAGTGTGTGAGTGTACAGGCACACACGTGTGTGAGTGTACAGGCAGACAAGTGTGTGAGTGTACAGGCAGACAAGTGTGTGAGTGTACAGACAAGTATGTGAGTGTACAGGCAGACAAGTGTGTGATGTACAGACAGACAAGTGTGTGAGTGTACAGGCAGACAAATGTGTGAGTGTACAGACAAGTGTGTGAGTGTACAGGCAGAAAAATGTGTGAGTGTACAGGCAGACAAGTGTGTGAGTGTACAGACAGACAAGTGTGTGAGTGTACAGACAGACAAGTGTGTGAGTGTACAGACAGATAAGTGTGAGTGTACAGACAGACAAGTGTGTGAGTGTACAGAGACAAGTGTGTGAGTGTACAGACAGACAAGTGTGTGAGTGTACAGACAGACAAGTGTGTGAGTGTACAGACAGACAAGTGTGTGAGTGTACAGGCAGACAAGTGTGAGTGTACAGACAGACAATGTGTGAGTGTACAGGCAGACAAGTGTGTGAGTGTACAGGCAGACAAGTGTGTGAGTGTACAGGCAGACAGAGTGTGTGTACAGGCAGACAAGTGTGTGAGTGTACAGGCAGACAAGTGTGTGAGTGTACAGACAGACAAGTGTGTGAGTGTACAGGCAGACAAGTGTGTGAGTGTACAGGCAGACAAGTGTGTGAGTGTACAGGCAGACAAATGTGTGAATGTACAGGCAGACGAAGTGAGTGTACAGGCAGACAAGTGTGTGAGTGTACAGGCAGACAAGTGTGTGAGTGTGCAGGCAGACAAGTGTGTGAGTGTACAGGCAGACAGAGTGAGTGTACAGGCAGACAACCCCCAAGTGTGTGAGTGTACAGGCAGACAAGTGAGTGTACAGGCAGACAAGTGTGTGAGTGTGCAGGCAGACAAGTGTGTGAAATGTACAGGCAGACAAGTATGTGAGTGACAGGCAGACAAGTGTGTGAGTGTACAGGCAGACAAGTGTCAGTGTGCAGGCAGACAAGGTGTGACTGACACACAGACAATGTCAGTGTGCAGGCAGACAAGTGTGTCAGTGTGCAGGCAGACAAGTGTCAGCAGGGATGCTATTCTGGCACCTTGCAGAATGATCGCTTGTGGGTGCCACTAGGCACTTTGTAACGAGCTAGGGATCCTGGGGAATCCTACCTGCTTTGTAGCCAATTCCATTTAAACCGGAAGTGTACTTAGGATGTGTTGGGCGTGGAGCAACGATTGTGTCTCCAGGTGTTTTGTGTCTACACCTGTGATTGTAATCATCAACACTTTTGTGTTAGGTGCAGTGTGTCTACACCTGTGATTGTTATCATTAACACTGTGAGTGTTGAGGGTAGTGTGTCTACACCTGTGATTGTTATTATCAACACTGTGTGTGTTAAGGGTGTGTGTCTACACCTGTGATTGTTATCATCAACACTGAGTATTGGGTGTAGTGTGTCTACACCTGTGATTGTTATCATCAACACTGTGAGTGTTGAGGTGTAGTGTCTACACCTGTGATTGTTATCATCAACACTGTGTGTGTTGAGGTGTAGTGTGTCTACACCTGTGATTGTTATCATCAACACTGTGTGTGTTAAGATATAGTGTGTCTCACCTGTGATTGTTTTCATCAACACTGTAGTTTGAGGTGTAGTGTCTACACCTGTATTTTATCATCAAACTTGTTATCCACTTTGCATTAATAAAAACTAAAATTCATGGACACAATTTTTATTCGCTATATTAAAATTCTCCCTTTCAAGTGTCTGCGAAAAGGTCCCAGAAGGGATCGAAATATACAGACCCAAATTTAAACTACTGAGCTTCTGTCTCCATGTG